>JAVTVY010056846.1:0-291087 GCA_036873755.1 Hanleya hanleyi | reverse complement strand
GGACAACTAATATTGCCACTGTTGTAATAAGAGAGGTTGTCCCCCATGAATAGTTGTCCGGGTGCAAACATAATATATAATGCATTACAACATGTACAAGAGTAATATGTATCGAGTGGACAGCTGGTATCTGAAACTGGGTGTCCCCCGGAGGGGGACACCCAGTTTCAGTCAGGACAACCACTGCCAGGTACAGGTTGTCCGATGGACAACCAATACTACGGGACAACCATTATTGCTACACCGGCACGTTTGATCTGTTAAAATTGATAAATTCTTCCTTGCTATAGCTATTACATTGTGCCGAGGTAATGAATGAATTCTGCCAAATGACAGTGAGCAATGACAGCACGTTTACTGGAGGCGTGTCTTGCATGGCGCATTTTGCCAATCAGTTCCACTTTTACAATTCTGAGACTTGGTCAGTTATATTTCACATTTACGACCATATACCGGTACGCATAAATTGGAATAGCTAATGTCCGCTATTTCATCAGTCCACTTTAGTCAATATCAACAAGTTGGGTGACATCTTGAGATTTAATCTGTATAGCTAGTGATACCCACTTTGCGTTCTGATTGGTAGAAACTGCAAAACTGGTACCCATAGCCACTAAGTTCGGGCAAGGTGATTCTCAGTACACTTTTGGTCAAGATCATGAGCAAGTAGTGCTTGTCTTATTTTCTGATTGTATCTATACGTTTAAGCATTCGTATTCCAAATGCCATAATGGTATTCCAAATGTCATAATAACAATATTACAGAGATATTTTGTAACCTGGAAAAAGAAATATTGAAGATGTGTTGCTCGCCACGACGTGCTCTGGACGTGCTCATTGGGTTGCTGTTGTAACAAGACTGATGTCACCCTAACAGAAATTAAAAAAAATTAACAAAATTAACAAATCTCAGCAACCTGAAAATGAACAGAATAAAAAAAAACATTTTGAGACATTTTGAACTTTGTCAATTTTTGGTACACAAGATGTCACTTTTGACCAAAAATTCAACAAATCTCAGCAACCTGAAAATGAACAGAATAAAAAAAACAGTTTGAGACATTTTGAACTTTGTCAATTTTTGGTACACAAGATGTCACTTTTGACCAAAAATTCAAAGTGTATTGCAGCGAAACGTATGAGGCTCTTCTGTCAATACAAGACAAGTTTATGTTAAGTCAATACAAGTTTGTGTTAATTCAACACACGTTTGTAATGAGTTAAGACAAGTGTATGTTAATTCAAGACAAGTTCGCGATAATTCAAGACAAGTTCGCCATAATTAAAGACAAGTTCTCGATAATTCAAGACATGTTTCGTAATGAGTTAAGACAAATTTATGTTAACTTAAGACAAGTTACTGGTAATTGAATTTCAATAATATGTTTTAATTCAAGACACTTATGTTAAGTAAAATTTAAAAAGTTAATACAAGATCGTGATAATTGGAGACAGGATAGTACGTGTTGATTGAGGACCAGTTTGTGTTCAGTAAAATGTAGTCTGTTCAGTCAAGACTTTCTCGTTTCGAACACAAAAGAAGGTTGTTCAAAGAGAATAAACCGTTGTGTTAACATTAACAACTCGTGTTATAACATGCCGGGATATAAATATAAACATAGAAGAATTATATCCCTGCTAGGAAGTACGATGATAAATATTGAAACTTGCGCAAATTAATTTCAACAATCAATGTCAGTAATAAATCAGTTGGTGCATATTTTATGAACCATATAAATATGTGTATAAGTTCACACTGAAGGTTGTTCATGTCATTCTGTGAATACATTCAAAATCGACCAAAATTCTGCCTCAGGATAAATTCGCATTTTCCCATGATTAATTCTCACCGTTGAAAAACTTCGCTGCAAACATCCTACAAAGTACACCGGGTACGACTGATCACAGTGCGCCTTGGTATTTTCCCCACATATAGATATAGTCTGACGTTTTCTCGTGTATATATATATAAGTTTGAAAGTATCATGTAGTTTAACTAGGATAATTCAGCTTGTCATTTGCACTTGACGTATAGGAAAATATAAAATAGCAGATACAACGGGAATAGGTATACTTTGAAAAATGCGTCCTTTAGTAATGTTTATGCAACATCTATTCAACGGGAAATCTGAGTTGATCGACTGGCATTTTCTGATGTCCCAAATTTCCATTTTCAAAATGGCCGCCACGAGAGTCTCTTCCCTCTCCAATGGCTGTTTGACTCGAAAATTCATTGACATCTTCCTTACTGTACTGCAAAACCGATTCATATCCGTGGCATAATGCCAGTCGAATGTAATCCAAAACTGCTTGCCAAGCGTCATGAATATCTGTGGAATATTCCTGCCCTAGAGTAAACTCCCAGACACTGAGGAGGGCGGTTGTGTAGATCGTAAAATATTCAATGCCAAATCCTTTGAATGTGGCGTGTTTAGCGCCCAGGGTCAACAAGGCAGTGTCTGCGTCGATTTCTGAGTTATCCAGATTCTGTACCAGTAAATCCACAATCTCCATAAATTTCATGGAATGCCCTCTGAACACAGGGTCGTTGCGCAATTCCCTGTCTTTCAGATGTCTGAAAAATAGATATATACAAAATAGTACAGCAATCTCATAAATTGGGGATATGGCAAAACAAAAGGCATACGCAATGATGTGTGGAAGTAAATAGGTCTGGAATGATTATGGTATTGTATGTATAACATTCCCATTACAGGTCAGTGTAAACATTTGCAGGAGATGAAGCGAAGGAACAATTCAATAAGATACGAAAAAAACCTAGGGGTTACATGAGTAAAGTCTTCTCTTCTTTCATTCTTCTCAAAAAGCTGTGTTTCGTATACAACAGCGTCGGCTGACCTTTGAAATTGGGCTTTCGTCTGTTTTCGCTATTTTCGTATACATTTCAGCATGGAGTTTTTATACATCTAACATATGACACCTTGAACCAAAACAAATCTACTGGGTTTTTTAAGTTTTTCGTGAAGAATTAAAGAAATTAATTTTCGGCTTTACTAACGTAACACGTACAGGAGTATATGTTACCGTAAAGCTTCTAATACATTCATCCGTTTTTCCGGCAACGACAACGATATATGCGGCGACGGCATAGAAATGTACATTTCAGCTTTTCGGGGCATCTTCTTGGAAGTATGCAGCTATACTCAGCCGTCTCAGAAAGCATGTGTTTGGCTGTGGTTCGGTCACTTTTATGTCGGGCAACCGTTAAAAATGGCTCATGAACCGATTCCAACCCGTGTTATCGCGTTGCCGTTGCCGTGCCGTGCGTACACTGTTATAAATTATCGTGATTTCGCAGTCAGCAAATGTATGTTGGAGTTTACAGTATATTTAACAGTAAAACACATTAATCTGTACATTGAACTGTGATATTTCAGTTGATACCAACTGGAACGGGTAAACTTTGCACAAACATAACAAATATCCATGTTTTCTCTGAATGGAGGTTGATATCTTTGCACACGAAACGCCCATTTGCAGAAGACATCCAACACCTGCGTTGTACAACATTCAGAGCATTACCAGAACACGCACAAGGAGTGACGCGGCTAACATTAATTTTAGTTTTGTCTGACGTGGAGATTCCTGTCACAGATTCCTTCATCTTTATTTTGAGTAAACTTGTGGTGACCGCATTGTAAACATAAAGAGCTGAAATAAGTCAACGAGCAATGACCATTTCGGCCTTCCAGTGACCTGCCGGTACTTTTCCACGGAACAGATAAGTGTAGACAACGGTGCTACGTAATTAAACATTGAAGGATTTTAAAAAATACGGTAATTGTAAATTACAGTGCAACCTAATTTACAGCTGATTGCCTGTTAACAAACGATAATTATAAAATACCGTCAACATTTACAGTTTAAAACATGTTAAAATACGGTAATTGTAAAATACGGTGTAACGTAATTTTACAGTTGAATGTACTGGCACCTTTTCTGCCAGTACATTTAGCTGTGAATTTACGGTGTGATTTATAACATTGTATGTGCACACCCCAGTTCATTTTCGTATGACCGATTTCTATGTCGTCGTCACATTATTATCGTTGTCGCATTGTCGTTGCCGGAAAACGGATGAATATGCACGAAGCTTAACTAGGGCCTACTGCCTTTATGCTGTCCTGAATCTCAATAAAACACTTTCGGTGAGCATATGTAACTCTTTTCTTTCTTTCTTTTCAAATAGGAAATTCATTATTGAGGAGGAAACAGTTACACGTAGCAATATGATGGACACTGCGATGAAATCATCATCAATAAAATAGAATGACAGTATTGGCCTGATTACAAATTTATCGAATTCGTATTTGCTTTACATAGATCAGTAAATATTCTCACTTAACCAGGCCCAATTTAAGACCATTTAATGTGCATAACAGGATTCCATTTCGCCTACGCAGCTTTCCTTTACCCACGTAGTCATTGCATTTGTGTTAGAATAGTTAAACTTATACGTACCTGAAAGGAAACATGTCTTTGATGTAAGGGGCCAATTCAAATATCCTTAAGAAAACGTTCGCCCCGATCTCTTCCATATCTCTGGATAGGACAGGCCACGTGCTTCGAATCATGTCTATTTGTACCTCCGAGAATGGAGAGTCCGATTCTTCCGGTTCTTCTTCCGGTTCCTCTGTCACACTGGAAACTTTAGTGTTTTCACATCCCATCATGGACCGGAGCTGGAGGATAATCCATGACAATGTTCATGCCTGTAGAATATACAAAATCGTGTCAAGAATTTTAATAAAAACAGAACAGTTTAAAGAAAATATACTTTTTACGATCTTTCTCAATTAATAGCCAATGGATAAATTTTGAAACGGACACCAATTACATGCTTCGATACGCGACATATTTCTGGAGATATTCGAGATGCACACAAGATCGGACCCAATTTCTGCAGACAGTTTTCACCGTAACCACAGGCGTTCGTTTCGGGTGGGGCGGGAAGAGGAGGAATATTGTTTTAGGGGAGTGAGGGATCGAAATATTGGGACTAGAAACTTCTCCACATTAGCATCTGCGCGAGCCCAGACAAATCTAATCGATCAATCAATATCGACCAATGGCAGCCGAGCTCTCTGCAGGTATAACCTTTTCAGTCGAAATCTTTCTCTTGTAAAGACCATGTGACAGCGTATGCTAGTCGTCTGCTTCGCAAACCGCGTCGCTGATCGGATTGAGATATTTCGAGAATGGTAAATGGTTGATTGGCTGAATCGGAGACTGGCATACAAGTTTCAAATCCATGGCAATATGGCTACCAAAGAGGTCCCAGCCTCGCTAAATCGATCGGGGACAGGACCCGTGTGAAAGTCCCAATAAGGGTAGAGTCTGTAACCGTAACTATACGACTTCTCTGATGCACCGATCCATGATATAACAACTTGCGGTTCATCTTCACTATAGACTCCGTGTCTATTAATGGTTTTTAGATGTCATGAATATTACATAAAACATTCTGCTTCCAGTCCATAGCTACTCAATTGGAACATGTACTTCAGCTAATTTAGTACAGCTGTCTTGTACATCAACACAAAATATTACCATCGTAAAAAATAAATGACGTTCGTGCCTAGAAATCAGCCCACGGTGTACGAGTCAATTTCCTGTTCAATCGATGCTGAAGCGACACAAGTAGACCTATGCAGTTATGTCACCTCGCCTGTCTAGCATCTGATACTAACCAAACCTCCGATGCATATTCGCTCTGTCGAACAATCGATAATTCATCAACTATAATTTCTCCACCCTGTAAGCTAACTGGTTCCTGTCTGCAGATAGCCGAGTGTTAAATTGCATAGCTTAGTTGAACCTCCCTACAGCGCATGCTCCGTTTCACATGCAGGCTCACTCCCAGCCACCTTACTGGGGCATAATAATCCCCCGGACACCAGTCATATTTTCGGACAGGATTCCCGCCTCCGATGTTTGTCGAAGATTTCGATTACTTTTCAAATTTACATTTTATTGGCCCAGCATTAAACAGAATGATCTAGAGATTATTTTCTCCGTTTATATGGGCAGAGCATTTGAAAAGTAGTTCGCTCAAGTGCAAAACTGAAGGAGTTGTTCGATCGGATCAAGTGAACCTATGAACCGGAGCATGCGCTGCTGCAAGTTTAGCTCACTTCTTCTGTCTCTGTCTCCAATAGCAGAAGTCGACCTTTATGACGTATTCCTACAGACACATCCCTGCACTCCACGTTCTGTTTGAATCCGGCCGAACAACTCCCCTCAGTTTTGAACATGGGTGAACTACTTTTCGTATGCTCGCCGCATATAAACGAGAGAAATAATCTCAAGGTCATTCTTCTTAACGCTAGGTCAACAGCGGTACAGTGCAGACTTGAAAAGTAATCGGAACTTTCCACAAACATCGCTTTTACTATATATGATGTCATTTCCAGCGGTTTGCTGCTCGGGTGGGAATCCTATTCAAAAGACTGATCGGCTGAGGTATATTCCTATGTCTCAGCGAGGTGGTTGAGCTTAGGCCCCGAAAATCTTTTGTTTCTGGTTAACGAGCGCGTCGCTCAGAACTATGTGCGTCGCTACTCTCCTTTGCAAAATTCACAGGAAATTTATCTCACTTAACCCAGGAGTTATCACCCTTGAATATGTCTGTAATGTGATTTTAGAGTTAGAAAGAGAGAATCAAGGTTTAACGTCGCGTTCAGCAATATTAGAATTAGAAAAGGCAGTTAGCCGTTGGAATGGGATTGAAAAGGGACTGCTTCATGTTCAGGGCAGGATACCATGGTTTAACGCAGACATGTACCACTGTCCTAAATCTGGGGTAAATCCAGAATTAAAAGAAAAACGTGATACAGCACCACTTTATCTGAGGACATTTAACCAGAACAAAAAAAACTGCCTTTATTTAGCCTAAATGTAGATTATGTAGACTTCAACAGTTGCCTCGGTCATATGTGTGATTTTGTCAGTTCTTCCATGATTATAATATACGGAAAAGTATTCATATCAATAATTTGAATAACATCAATAAATTGAAGGAAATCACCGAGGTTGTTCGCTTTTAAGACATGTGTAAACGCATCATGTGACCGTTTATACCCCAAGGAAATAACAGAATGCGAAACCCAGATTTATACCCTGATAAGAAACCGCTTCTTCCTGTTATTTCCTTATCATAGGCTCACACCAGTTGTAGGCCTATACATATAACAGCTTGGAATTAACCACATATTGTATGCCAGAGCGATCTCAACTTAGAAAATAAATTATTCACCAGTTGTCTTAACTGGACCCTGGAGGCATCTAACCTAATCCTTGTTCCGGGATTAATGAACTTGGGCTTTTTGATGCATTTGACGAAGATATATACTTGTAAGTAATACATGATATGTTCTTTCAGCGAATAACAAGCCAGATTTCTTTTGATGTTTCTTCTTGATATATCCAACACGCGGAATCGGAGAGATTTGCATTGAATTTATGCGAAATACCTCGAGGATAACTTCGTTTGCGCTGGCTATAATACATGTAAATAAATAGATGTTTGCAGAGTATATACGACCTACGATCATGGCGAGATGCAGTTTATATATATAAAGAAAAGTATGATCTACCGATATGAAGATTTTGTACAAAGTTATTAAAATCCTCGGCAAATAGTTCTCTGCTATACTTGATTAACATCCATGCCATTCGGCGGACACCAACATTTGATAATTGATTGATTGATTGATTGATTGATTGGTTGATTAATTGATAACTTTATTTATTGTCGGTAATGTAAAATTCAAACATTAACCAGTGGATAGTAAATCTGACATCAGATAATAATCAACATACATATATAAAACTTAACATTACATAAAATATTACAGTAAATAGTTAAAAAACATTACAGTAAATATAAATAGCATAATATATATATATATATATATATATATTAGCACTATATTACTGTATCCGGTACTATTACTAGTTAATATCTATATAATATTAAAAGAGTGGGCCTGAAATGTCCGTATGTATGTTTGTCTGTTACAATACCTAAATGATGGTACCGTTAGTTTCACGATGCACCGCTACGGGTGGAAGCGAATAGTATAACTGCCATCTGAATAATCAACTTGGCTGGTAGACTCCCTTGCAAGTGATTTAGAGCCACCACACTTGGTACACATATGTTACGAGACAATACCTATATTATGGTATCGTTAGTTCCTCGGTCCACCGCTATATAAGGGACGAATGGGTAACCAGCATCTGAATAAGTAACTGGCTAGTATGTACCCTCGCAGGTGATTTAGAGCCACCAAACTTGGTACACATATACTACGAGATATAACCTACATATTGATATACCAACTGGGCTGGTAGGTACCCTCGTAGTGGTTTAGATCCACCACACTTGATACACATATATTATGAGACAATACCAATAGTATGGTACCGTTACTTCCACGATCCACCGCTGGAGGGCGAATAGGTAACTGGCGTCTGAATAAGTAACTGGAGTGGTAGACATGCACCCTTGCAAGAGGTTTACAGCAACCACACTTGGTACACATATAATACAAGATAATACCTATATTACGGTACCGTAACTGGGTTAGTTACTTCCCGATATCTTGAGAAGAAGGGACACATCATTAATATATTGGTCATTCCAATATTGGATCAATCCTGTATTTTGCCACTCCTTTCCAACTAAATTAAGCCAATTATCCTTCTTTGGAGCATTAGTACATGTGTCATGCATATCTGCAAATACAGATCGAAGTAAACAGTTATCTAACACATGGTGATCAATTGATCAAAGTAATTAACTTTCTTCGAACTCTTCAACAAATATATTGAAAACTAGACTAAGTGATAAGTCGTTTGACTTGGGTTCAACCGGTCATGAGTTTAAAGAAAATCGCTCCTCTGTAGTTTTTGCTGGGGTTTTTTTTGCAGTTACATTTTTTACCATGTCTGGGTTTTTTCGGAGAAGGCTTCTAATAACTCCTATGCTATTTTGCGTAAGTCATGAAATTTGTACACAACGTTGTACATATATCGAACTAAATAAGCCTGCCTGGTTTTCGATGTTTGCCACCGTTCCAATATATCCTTGATTTAGTTAAGGAGGGTCGCATTTTTCTTATTTTTTCGAATTATTTAACTTTGCACTGTCATAAAGGACAATTTTTAAAGAAAAAATGAGGCAATCTATTTTTGTTTGGAATGTATATTATGTGAATCTATATTGAGAAGTTCAGATATTTTTGATGAACACTTTAGAAGTTATTAGCGAGGTCATTTGAAGGATATTTTTATAAACCGCTCTATTTTTGTTCAAATAATTCAGTTGTATTAATTAGAATAACACAATTCTGATTCTCTGAAAGAATATTTTTTAGAAAATCTATAACTCGCCTCAATGAATTTATTTCTTGCAATTTAATTGACCAAAAATGCTTCGAAAATATTACTCGTGGGGATAGTGCAACCTTAATACGATGTTTAATTAGCAAATCATGGAAACGACCAATATAGAGTCTGCGTGCACGGAGCGATGTGCCCAGGGACAATTAGAATGGGATTAACAGAACAAAGTGGTGCATGTACATGTATAATGTATTACCGTATAATACTGTCCACTGATAATCCCTTCCCTCGAGAATAAATAATCCCTCTTCGTCTGTCAGTTATATATTGCGGTTCTCTTTGATCGTAACTTTTCCTACTTTTGTAAAGCTCTGTTTGAAAGCATGCCAGATAGTTGGACGGATGTATTGTATCTGGGTGTACTTTCAGCAAACTGATAACGAAACCCTAAAACCCTCCATGATTTATGGCAGTATGTTTGCTGGGACGAAACTGTTTCTCTCCACCAGATCTTGCTGCAAAATATATTCTCTTAACAAAATGGTATCCTAACCTGATATGGACAGAGCGATAATTGGTAAGCATTAAATGACACCCGGTGGTTTATAAGTTTCCACTCGAACACATCAACCAAGGCAAGCATGGGTCAGTGATGTGACAGCGTGACATCAACTTGGTAACGCTAGATAGATTTCTGCTCCTTGACGTCGTGCACATATAATTGTAATGCACGTTGTTCAAGTTCACCAATACTCGGCATAGCAAACTTACATCGATAATTGTGTACTGGAATGTACAATCAGACATACGAGGCCAATGAATAGACTAATTTGAACAATTTCCGGGCAATTCTGACGTCTTCGATCAACTGTTTCGTGTTCGACTTCAGAGATAATTAATCAGCCCGGCGTCTATTCGTACATGCCACAGCTCACTGTCACCCATCGTCCAGATTTAACGGACAGGCAACAATATCATGAACGATAATCATTTTCATTATCTGAACGAAGCTGACTGGATAATTCGTCTCAATTCAGTCTGCAGTGTCTTAGTATCATACGATATCGATATATTCACATAAAATGTATTATATTGAGAGCGGGCGAGATCAATGTCAACTCAATTTTCAACAGCACCTGGAAGATAACCTCTCTATACAGTATGTAGTTCCATTTAATGAAATATGACAATGTTCTTGGACGAATGTGAAAGAACTATTGGAAGACTGTTGTGGCCATTCGGTTCCTATAAAACGTGTATCATGGTGAATAGTCGTCCGTACAGTCGTCCATACATCAATTTGCATTTGTCAAAGAAAAACTGATCGCGTGTGGTCTTTCCACTACTTCGCGAAAATACATTTTTATATGAACACTGTTGTCAAGCGATTGTCGAACTCGACCTTGTATATTCTAGCTTTTTTTATATGGTATTCGAACGGAGTATTAAAATTGATTGATGATGTAGATATCGCCCGGAAGGCTTCATACGTGAACAGCATAATGAGCAATCGAATACAGGCGTGCAGCTGGATGTTACAATGATAAATCTTCTCACCTGTCTTCCGCAAGGTGATGTTCTCACAATCGAATCCATGGTAGGCCCTATCCATCGTTTACTACTTGTACAGCTGGCGTCACCAGGGGCAAGAGAATCATACTAAACAGATCCGTATGCGAATATGAAACACATATGGTATATTCCATTAGATGTGGCCCTAGGAACCTTTCGGGAGCGTAGCAGGACGACGACCATGAATTGTTAGCATAATGACTCTTGCCGACTAGGCAGATTCTGTGCACGAATACTCGTGCCGTCTGCTGCAAGCAATATTTTTTCAAGGGAATTCAGTCTTGTCTTATCACGGAGAATTCAAACATTAATGAACATTTACTGGCCAACGAGTAACCATGGATTGTTATGATAATCAAGATCAATTGCTATGAATCAAAGAGGTCTCCCGTAACTCACTGGCGTTGATAAGGAAACAGCGTGCCGTTAACATAGTGATACCAGCTTCCTGTTCTGTGACGTCATTCGTTCATTATCCCAGTGATAGCGTACGGCCACCATGCATCGATAATCCTGTGTTGGAATGCACAATCAAATATGTCGGGCGGATAAATAGCCAATTAGAACAATTTCCATGTCTTTCTGGCGTCATCGATCTAACATGATTGCATGTTGAATGGAAGGTGCGCATGCAATGAACAGCCATAAGAGAACAACCTTATCGTTAACGTTAGTGAAGATCTTAGTTCAGTCGTACATATCATTACACTGACAGCTTATTTTAATATATCTAACATTATCTGATGGATCAGGGCAAGCACATACGAGATAAGAGAGGATTAAACAGGGAAATGTGTTCTATATTTCAAGAAACATTCTGAACTTTTTCGGCATTTTTACATGGGGAAATTTGAGTTCTTAAGTAAAGTGAAGTACACTTCAGTAAAATCTGAAAATGTGTTGAAATAAATCACCACAATGTTATCGAAATTGACAATGTGACCATTTTCAAAGAAATTATGAAATACAATGTAATCTATTTGGAGACTTTCAGATTGGACCGAGTGACGGGGTAGTTGAGCGGGCGTGGCGTATTTGGCCGATTGGCTGCAGAGCGTATACTACTTTGCTGGATATTATTGTGGACCAGGTCAAGGACCGAGGTCCCCTAATGAAATCGTTCGGATTAATTATTATTCTTTGATCGACCGGATTTGGTGTCCTCGATATCTTCAGAATGGCTTGGTCCATAAACTTGGAAAGTTGATAGTATTCTAAGTGGGCTCTGATTGGTCAGATGACTTGGCGGCCATCTTAGATTTAACTCAAAACCTTCAACGATCTTCTCCTCTGAAACCGCTGCACCGATCGTTGTGAAACTTGGTACACATGATCAATGGACCGAGTTCTCTCATTCTTATATTTGAAAAGTTCATCCGTTAAAAAAGATGGCCGCCATCAAAATGGTCAGATTTTCAAGTAACGGATTTTGACGGGAAACGTAATGAAATATATGTTATATGATATGACGATCATGAATATGCCAAAAGTTTGCTCCTAGGTCACGTGGATTGGTCGCCATCTTGAATTTTGTGAAATACTTTACCAATTTTGCAAGGGCTTATTCTCTTGAACCATGTCAGATACAGATTTCTAGGTTACTGCGATATATCGGAAAGGCCGTGTTCTGTTGTACTGAAAGCAAATATTTTTGATTGGTTGAACGATTTGGCAGCCATCTTGGATTTGGCTTAAAACCTCCAACGATCTTCTCCTCTGAAAGCGCTGCACCGATTGTTGGGAAACTTGGTACACATGATCAATGGATCGAGTTCTCTCATTCTTAGATTTACAAGGTTCATTCGTTAAAAAAGATGGTCGCCATCGACCAATCACAATGGTCGGATTTTCAAGTAACGGATTTTGACAGGAAAAGATCAGAAATATATGTTATATTACATGGCGACCACGAATATGCAAAAGTTTTGATCCTAGGTCACGTGGTTTGGTCGCCATCTTGAATTCTGTGAAAAACTTTACCAATTTTGCAACGGCTTATTCTCTTAAACCCTGATAGATACAGATTTCTATGTTACTGCAATATATCGGGAAGGCCATGATCTGTTGCACTGAAAGCAAATATTTTTGATTGGCTGAACGGTTTGGCGGCCATATTGGATTTAACGCCAAACCTTCTAAGATCATCACCTCTGATGATCATCACCACTTGGTACAGAGGACCAATGGATCGAGGTCACTTGATAGACTATTTGAAAGCTTTCAGAGTGAAACAAGATGGCTGCTATCGACCAATCAGAATTGTCGGAATTTGTCAAAATTGTCACGGATTTTGCGAGAAATCTTATGTATATTGCAAGCGTGTATTCCCTTGAACCTTGATAGGTGCAGATTACTAGGCTGCTGAGATATATTGTAAAGGCTGTTGCACTGAACACAAAATACTGTCGATTAGCTGAACGGTTTGACAGCCACATTCCGACATGGGCTTGGACACTAGGCCCTGTGTAGACCTGATCCCCGGTAGCCACTTAGAACCTGTTGAGCAAGTAAATTGCCGTATACATTGTAAATGTGAATATCTCGTATCATTCAACTTTTCTATTTTCAGAATTCGTACAGTTAGATGGATTCTCGGATGTTTCTAGGTAAAACTGATTGAACTTTTTCCACAAATGCGATATCGCCTCCAGTCAGACGATGCGCGTCTTTCTAAATTATCCATCTGATCTAAGAATCCCTTAGCCAATAAATTAGCTTCAGGCAAAGTAGTCCACCAAAGACACCGAATGTCTCTAAGATCACGTGCAACATAAGATAGCGTAAAGGATAAAACTAACAGGATAAATGCATTATTATCTGTACTGTATACCTCAAGGAAGGCCATAGCTCTTAGGCGTAAAAGTATGGATCATGAAGTCGAGATCAAATATATTTATGATGAAAATAAATGTTATGCAAACTGGATAAAATAATTTGTGTTATTGCGTAAATATTTTTTCAGCATTTGTTCCATCAAGTCAACCGCAAAGCGGCGTCGACCCCAGAGGTTTTCCTTTCGGGATTCATGTATTCTCATGGTACCAGAATGTATGCCTCCTACTGCCAGATATACTGACAGTCTAGCAGGTTACGAATTCTGTCATTGGGAGAATAGGATCAACGTTACATCGACCACACATAGCTAGTGTGGGGTGAGTAAATTTGTTTTAATTTTCCATGAACTGCTCTGTGCTGCGATACGTGACGGTTCCATCATGATTATTCAACAAAGCGAAAGACAAAAAGTAGTCGATCAATACCAACTGACTATCATAGCATTCAATGAAGCATTTATCTCACACATTAACCCAAACACTACTATTGACTGTAGAACACCATCACTTTCTGATATTTCTGTGCTGAATTAAAATGGTATTCCGCATCCCCCTAGGCCTTTGATTACCATAGCAACACATTTGTTCACATGCAGCATATTAGTCGTCAGATTTCTAGAGTGAAAAAGAGGAGCCGGGCTATGTCACCGGCCGATTGAGACAGCACTCGGCACGGTCTCGTACTATAATCTAGGACATAGTACCTCGATTTGCACTGCTAGGAATCCATATTGGCATCCATGTTGAAAGCACTGTATCACGCCGAAACTCCGAACAGCGCATGTCAGGTGTATGACTTCCGTTACCATGGAGATCAGCTTGAGACGAAAAACCAGGAGAAGACCTCAAATTAGAAGTCATCCTTCGGGGGTAGAATCAAGGGAGTATCCATTCCATTTGGATATATATTTTATCTCATCATAAGAGAGAAATAACCGAGGACTAGGTCACCGGACACACATCCTATAGCATGTGGTGTGCCTTACGTGCGGCGGATCACGGTTTACACCGGAGCGGTGCAAAATCAATGCGCGAGGTACTATGACTTCGACGGAATAGGCCGAACAGTCGCTCTATTCAATCCCTATCAAGATACATCACTCGGAACGGACTAGTAGTATTTGTGGGATATACCTACCCACCCATCACTAGAAGGAATCCATATTGGCATCCATGTTTAAACTCCTTGCAGGAGCAGTATCACCCAGAAACTCCGATCAGCGCATGTCAGTTGTAGGATACCCGCTGCCATGGAGGTCGACTTGAGATGAAAAGCCAGAAAAAACATCTCAAATTAAACGAGATCCTTCGGCGGTAGATCCAAGGGAATATTCAATTCACTTCGATATATATTTTTTCTCCTGATATGAGAGAAATACAACAAGGACTATGTGCACGAACACACACCCTGTAGCCTGTGTTGTGCCACACGCCTGATAAAAATCCCTACACCAGTAATGCGCGAGGTCAGGTAACTACGACGGAATAGGCCGCGCGGTCGCGAATGTACGGTGGCCCGTAGGGGACATTCATGTTTTTTACCTTTTAGGTGTTTTTCTCTGACTTTTTCGTGTTTTCCTTCGACTTTTCCGTGTTTTCTTTCGACTTTTTCGTCTTTTTCTTCGACTTTTCAGAGTTTTCTGTGTTTTCTTCGAAAACATCGCGAAATGAAGACAATTGTGAAATACTTTCCACCGCGGTGGGAAATATTTATCACCGCGATGAAAAATACTTTCCACCGCGGTGGGAAATACTTTCCACCGCGGTGAGAAATACTTCTCACCGCGGTGAGAAACACTTTCCACCGCGGTGGGAAATACTTTCCACCGCGGTGAGAAATACTTTCCACCGCGGTGGGAAATACTTTCCACTGCGGTGAGAAGTACTTTCCACCGCGGTGTAAAAGTTTCCACCGCGGTGTAAAAGTTTTAACCGCGGTGTAAAAGTTTCCACCGCGGTGAAAAGTGTTTCCCACCGCGGTGGAAAGTATTTCCCACCGCCGTGGAAAGTATTTCTCACCGTGGTGGAAAGTATTTCCCAGCGCGGTGGAAAATACTTTTCACCGCGGTGATAAATATTTCCCACCGCGGTGGAAAGTATTTTTCACCGCGGTGGAAAGTATTTCGCCGCGGTGGAAAGTATTTCACAATTTTTTTCATTTCGCGATGTTTTCGAAAGAAAACACAGAAAATTCGAACAAGAACTCTGAAAAGTCGAAGAAAAACACGAAAAAGTCGAAAGAAAACACGGAAAAGTCGAAGGAAAACACGAAAAAGTCAGAGAAAAACACCTAAAAGGTAAAAAACATGAATGTCCCCTACGGGCCACCGTACGAATGAGAGGCACTTTGTATAAGTGCATAGTCGGTGCCATGTTCACGTTGTGGTAGATCCCATGGCAATCGTAATCAATATGTTTTTCTTGTGCACCATCGAGAATAATATTCAATGTTCATTAATCAATATCACAAAATAATGTTTTACGCTCTGTGAATAGTTTCTGTATGGTGTATTGTGGGAGAAGGATCTATACACCAGAATTTTATAGATACGATAGCTTAAATAAAAGCTAGGAATATAGCATCTTCTCTAGCCAAGTCGACGTACATCATGTTGCTCTGTACATTGCCTTGGCATACTTCTCTGGTAAAGTTGAAACGTTAATCCTCATTGATGATTGGATGCAGAGACGGCGTGCTGCATCCAATCAGAATGCGCATTACGTAGTAGTTGGTTTCCCAAGATGACTGCCCCCACTAAGAATGAGTTGTGTCGAGTGTGCGGGGAAATTCTATCGGAAAGGTACAGGAAGAGCACTTTCACGGGCACTTTCGGTGTTTCTGATCAATTGAATCAGATTTTGGGACACGCTGCAAGGTCGAACGATAACGAATCGCCTCACGTGTGTGCCGACTTGAGATTGAAGGGGAACAACTCCTGGTGGCAAAAAGTCTCTCGCCGTTAAAACTTCCACTAGGTGGCGCAGAGCAGTATTCCTCTGCCACCAGCCAAGAATGTCAAGGCAGCGTAGAGAGCTTCGCGATGTAGTTGACTTGGCTGGTGAAGATGGGAATATAGTATCTCACAAAAATCTCCCCATTGGTTATGTGAGGATAAACGTTACTCCATCAGAAATATCAAGCGAACAGAAAATATAGCGATACCATATACGGCATTCAACAAAGATAACAGCCCGAAGAGATTCATTTCACATTAAAAAAACTGTAAGACGACATCATTTAGCTATATTTCATTAATAAATTATAATATTAGTGTGTACCCGGGCAATGATTACACAATAATTATTTATTTATTGCAGTTACCATGACAACGTGATGTTTATGCGAAAATGCTAATCAAAGTTACTACATGCAGTTTTCTTGTCGTCAGTCATTGCTGTAAATCAAATCTGGATGAAGTATACATGTAGTGCCTAGTGTTCCAGGAGCACGCCCACATGAAGAATGGTGATAATGGTGTTGCCGGTTCAAAATGTTGCATGCCATATATTTCTCAGAATTCTGATCCATGAATGAAAAATAACTTGCAAAATTATGAAAGCAGGAAAAACAGGATGTTCAAATGCAGTTGCATGAAGAAGGCATGCAGTACGGCTTTTTCAGAAGAACATGCACGAGTTTGGCAGCTACTTAAAAAGTCACCGGGTATTTAACTGCCGTCTATTTTTGATTTTAGGGAATCCACGATATTCTTATGGCGAATGGTCCGTGTAACCTTGCACAATTCAATTTTCGTTTTTTTGTTTTTGGTTTCTCAAAATCAAAAATTGAAATTTTAACCGTCAATTTTCAATTTTCGTTTTCGGTTTCTCAGAATCAAAAATTGAAATTTGACATTCAATTTTCAATTTTCGTTTTTCGTTTTACTTCGCGCAAAAATGAAAATCAAATATTGAAAATTGCCTCGTTTTTTTATTTTAACTTTGACGCATCAATGTTAACTGCGCACGCGCAAGGCTTATGGTGCCACTTTCGGTCCGCGGAGTAGTATGGAAAACGCAAATCGGATTGTTTAGGCAGGTGTGGAGCACAATATGGAAAGATATGGGAGTGTCACCACACTATAGATCCCTGAAGCCAGGCATTCGAGCTAGATTATAATGGGCCAACTGCGCATGTCCAGAAGTGAGTAGGCATTCGTGCAGTAGGTGTGAAGCATTATATGGAGAACAACACTGTTGATACACATATGAGTTTCATTAAAGTAGGGTAAAATATTAAATACGTGGGTACTCTAATCATAACCCCAAAAGGAACTTCCCGCGTCGATGCGTTGAAGCTTTTGACACCCGCACTTAAAGCGTTGAAGCGTTTTGACGCTGAACGTTGACGGGCATGTAAACGCTACAACGATCCAGGTCCCAAAAATAGCAATATAATTAAAATTAAATCCTATCTGCTCCCCATTTGGATATTTCGCTTGTATAGCGACATGTACGATTGGGGAGCATTGATAGGATATTAATTTATTAAGATTGCAAAAATAGAGAATGAAGATTGGACCTGAAGCGTTGAAGCAGTCAGACGTCTGGCATCAAACGTGACGTTTGTGTGCTTGTTTGAATGATGGTTTACGGAACGCTGGCCATATACGGATTTCGCGGCCCATCACCGCGATGCTTACTCTTATTGGTATTAAATCTGTGTTGGTATCTTTATGAATACTATATTTCAAATCAATAACAAATAGCGGTTGTGTGCAGGAATGCTGTTCGCTTTTGTAGCGCTCTAAACATCTATTTTTAGAAATGAGAAAATCTAAGACTGCGTCCTGATTGGCTCAGGCCAATAACCATGACAAATGCGGGATGCCACCTATCCAGACCTGTCTGGTGCATCTTCATAAGTCCAGGTAAATCGTGAATCCTCTCACAGGGTTTACCCGGACATTTTTGATGATTCGAGTGAGTTTTTGAGTCCTTGCCTCAATCTCGAACATTTCATCCCCGAGGTTATTTTGAATTAGCATGTCGGTATCCCAAGCCGGCGGTTTTTTGCTTTGACTCTCGATGACGATTTCAGCCTGACATCAAAGTTATGCCAGCGATGTCACATCTCAAACATTGCAGCTAGTGGTTTGGCGCAATGAGCTTGCTGAGCCTGTTCAATAATTGGTTTGATTTAGAGGATACCCCTTGATCTCTGTTTTATCCAGAACTACCGTGGGCAACTAACCAAGACAATGCATAGATACCCTAACAAATCGATCAATACACTGGCTCCCGAGGATGGCCTGGTGGGCCACATGCCTCTCACGCTCCACACCTCTTATACGACACGATTTGCGTTTTCTATTCTACTCGTCATACCGGAAGTGACATCATAACCCGTCCACGTGCGAACTTAACATTGATACGTCAAAGTTAAAATCAAAGAACGAAAAACGGACAAGTCGAGGCAATTTTCAATATTTGATTTTCATTTTTGCGTCAAGTAAAACGAAAAACGAAAATTGAAAATTGACTGTCAAATATCAATTTTCGTTTTTTGTCTTTGTAATCCCAGAATCAAAAATTGAAAATTGACGGTCAAATTTCAGTTTTTGATTTTAAGATCACAAAAACAAAAAACGAAAATTGAAAATTGACGGTCAAATTTCAATTTTTGATTTTGAGATTACAGAAACAAAAAACGAAAATTGAAAATTGACGATCAAATTTCAATTTTTGATTTTGAGAAACCAAAAACGAAAAACGAAAATTGAATTGTGCAAGGTTACACGGACCGCGAATCTACCAGAAGTCAAATAGATATAAATGAGAAAGTTACAATTCCTAAGACATTTCCTGACTTGAAAGTGTAGAGTACAGACAGTTACATGTACGAACACTGTATGTATCTCTCCTGATCATGTAGGCCTACTTACTTCATTCAGGATGCGTGTGGAGTTTATTGCACACACACCCAGCTAGATCATCAGCTCAAACTGCATGACAATGCCAACTGCCGCTCCTTTCTCCATTGTGATAAAAACCAAATCTTAACACAAACGCTCCCCATCTTGATTTCGCTGATCTGAGACCAAGACCCGTTTTTCCGTATTCAAAAACCTAGCTACCGGCAGATCACAGGCCCGCAAAACAATAGTTTTGGGGGGTGTGGGCGGTGGTATTAGGGTGAAGTGTCGAAATGTGGGGTCTCTATATATAACCCCATGCTTGGGTGAATCGAGAAATAAACGGTTTACCGCCAAACAAAATACATCAGCATATTCTACAAGTATCACTTTATATTTTCCCGTCGTCAAATTAGTAAATTTGTGCAATTGTTTACCTTTGCCGGGCGATTCAAAATGCAACGTAACTGTCCATCCATCTAGGAACAGTGAGATTATGGCGGGCTTGGTTCTCAATTCTGATTGGTCAGTCGCGACACGCCTCCGGCAGCTGATCAATGTATGACCTCATTGTCGGAGGCGTGCCGCGACTGACCAATCAGAATTGAGAACGAAGCCCGCCATAATCTCACTGTTTATTGTTCATTTATAAAGTACGACACTGTCATTATGGGGTAGATCCACAAATTAACTTAATGTAATAATTAAGATATGATCTCTTATAATCAGATGACATATGATCTCATTTAATACTAGTAAGATTGTATTGACAGAAGATAGGTGAAACTCAACGAATCATATTGTTAACAGTATTTCAACGTTTATTTTACGTCATCTTCAAAAGAGAGGAAGATGACGTAAAATAACTGTTGAAATATTAAGTTACCGTACCAGAATGAGATATTCAGGTGTCCTCGTATTCACCTTTCTTCTGTCAATATGATAAGACCAGTATTAAATATGGTTCAGTTGACCAACGTTCTCAGAATTTATAGTAGGGTAATACTGGGATTCCGAAGGATGAAGCAAGTCAAGTTCACATATCACAGATAATGATATCAAAATCGGCTTCTGCTAAGAACCATAGAATAAAATCTAACACATCAAACTGATGGACTGATGGAAATATCTTCTACCGCGTATTACTCGGTCATTGAAATATAATTCTAATTTTCATTAATTAGACATCATCATAACGTATCACACCCAGGCTATAGAGTAAAGCCATCAGTACCGAAATGGCATTTGGTTGAACCTGAGACAGAAAAGCTCAAATCCACATACCCAAGTGCATGGAAATAAATATAAGCGGGATAAAAAGTAACTCTTTCCACATGATAATCTGCTGAATTAGCGCGATTATGATGCGGTATTACAATACCTGAAGACACCGTGCACCTGGTCCATATCGTTTGAAGTTTGTTTTTTTTCAGCAATTTCTGTTGCAGCCGTATAGAGATCGATAAAATATATCATGTAGAATTCCGCGTCAAAGAGATCTCAGGTGAACACCCGTTGTTAGAGCGGATAATTTGATCTTGACTACATATCAGTTCGGCGGCAAATCACAGCATTAAAAAAGACTATTCGTGAAGTGATATAAGCAGCTATTTCATTGAACGGGTCACAAGAAAATGTAGATAAAAATGACGTATATACGCGTGTATGCAAGAAGGAATTGCGTATCCGAGTTTTAGCGCCGACTTATGTAAGCATTGTGGACATCCATGAACCCCTACTCATATTATAGGCTTCGTCATTTCGAGTTCCACCACATTTGAAATTTATGACTTTTTGACTCCAATTTCGACAACTGGATTAAATTGAACCGAACGTTTCTATAGATTTAGAACTTTGATGTTGCCATTAATTTTTCATCAACTTTTGGGGTGGCCATTTTGGATTTCAGAATGGCCGCCAAGGCATCACTTCTTTGAATCATGGCCATCTTGGGTATCTCCTTGCCAAAACTTTCAGTTCCCATACACCACCGATTTTATGAGAAAATGCTCCAAGTTGGCACCATGGACATATTGTAACCTGAAGCATAACTATTCTACCATATCTTATTATTTACGTATACGAGGTATTAACTGCATTCCACATGTTTAGGTTCTAGATATCTGATGAACTCTTTCCTGAACATCAAACTCGCCGTAACTGAGACGGTTCTTTACCGGATTCTGTATTACCATAATTTCTATATTACCATAATGTTGAATTTCAAAATGGTTATATGATATTCTGTCAATACCTCAGTATGTGATTGAGTTAGGGATACCTACTCTCCGTTCTCTGTGCAGAGTCAACCGCTATTGTCGCAATTGCGACATTCGCTGGCGACTCTGCATGTAGAGTCGACCACTAATGACGCAATTACGACATTTTTGTCATTAGCAGTTGTTATTGCATGTATATCAAAGATTTAGTCATACATCATGTCTGAAATATTTTTGCCTCAAATAATTACTGGCTTCCAGTTGTGACAATAAGCGTCAACATGCTCACTATCAATTTTTTTCTCTTTTTTTCAGTTACACAGTCGCTTACTATTGTCACAACGCAGTTGTGACATTAGCTGGCGACATGACAACTGCTAATGACATTAGTATATATTAGTAGTTGCTACAGAGCTTCCTGATACCGCCTTAAACGAAGTGTACAACGAGGCCTGACTCGCTCCGAGTTTCGTCTACATTTTGGGGTAGTCGATTCTCGTTTCTCCCCATGCTAAAATATCTCCCTAGTATGATGGCCGAGAAGGGACATCGCTGTATTGTGTTATGAATCACACGAAGGCAGGATGCGAAGTCAGGATGCGAAGGACGAAGGCAGGATGCGAAGCGCGAAGTCAGGATGCGAAATCAAAACATGAAGCGCGAAGTCAGGATGCGAAGTGGCGAAGCCAGGATGCGAAGCGCGAAGTCAGGATGCGAAATCAAAACAAAGCATTGCAAAGACTGGAAGCGAAGCGCGAAGTCAGGATGCGAAGGCAGGATGCGCTCCTGTTTTGATTTCGCATCCTGTCTTCGCGACTTCGTATCCTGACTTCGCGCTTCGCATCCTGACTTCGCATCCTGACTTCGCGCTTCGCATCCTGGCTTCGCCACTTCGCATCCTGCCTTCGCGACTTCGCATCGTGACTTCGCGCTTCTTATCCTGCCTTCGCATCCTGACTTCGCGCTTCGCTTCCAGTCTTTGCAATGCTTTGTTTTGATTTCGCATCCTGAATTCGCGCTTCGCATCCTGGCTTCGCCACTTCGCACCCTGCCTTCGCGACTTCGCATCCTGACTTCGCGCTTCATGTTTTGATTTCGCATCCTGACTTCGCGCTTCGCATCCTGCCTTCGTCCTTCGCATCCTGACTTCGCATTCTGCCTTCGTGTGTCGGTCCAGATTCATTAACACAATACAGCGATGTCCCTTCTCGGCCATCATACCCTAGTATAATCCGTGGCGTGTCCGACTCCTCCTACTCCTCCTCCTCCGCTTTACTCACTGCACAACGGATCGCATATGTGTGGCGCGGGATAGGGTGGGGCGAGAGACCTGGAGTTTTCGCTACCTGAGATTCCATGGGCCAGGCTTGCACCCTACAGTAGAATGGGTCGACTGCGCATGCGCGATGAGTAGTAGTATAGAAAGGGCACGCGATCTCCCTATCCCTATAGATGTGGCGCGGGATAGGGTGGGGCGAGAGACCTGGGGTTTTCGTTATAGTATGCCTCTTCGAAGAAAGGACAAATATTTTCATATTTTGGGAACTTTAATTTGAATATATGTCAGATTTCGTTAGTTAGATATATTGTTCTACTTTGCACATTTATAGCATAGGTGAAAACCGAGAAATCAACAGGTGAACCCCAGACTCACTCGTGTCTCATGACATAAATCCGGGTAAAGCCAGATATGCTGAAAACCATATTCACATAAAGTATGCTGTACAAGAGTTATGACCATGTTCGTGTGATTTACATGGTCATAATGCAAAAGATCATCATATACGGCTTTTAATGTTGTATTATTCATATTTCTAACTTCACTAACCAGATATAACAGAGTAAGTTTCTTCTCCCTATCCACGGGGATAACGAAAATAGTTGGTAGGCTGCGGTATCGCCCAGGCTATATGTTACACCCTAAGCTTTGTACCTCATTCAAGTTCAGTTGATAGGCCGTGACAGTACTATGAACCAAGGGTACTAGTAGCTACTTACAGTAAGCCTCTTTTCTATAAAAATTGCGCTAAATATAGCAAGCACGCTATAAAGAGGCTTAGTCGGCATTATACACCAGAATTAGATCGACCTTATGCGGAGTGACCAAGAAAAGCTTATTGGACTCCCCATCCAGTGTCGTTCAGACAGTCAATGAAGGTTTTGAATTCCATCGATCTAATGTAAAAACCGTTAAGGACAATTGATTAGGTCGTCAACGAGTAATTCACAGGATACGTTGAACATGTCACTGAAAATATCCAGTGGCAGGAAGGCATATATTGAGATAACCCTAAGATGCTTTTATGTTTGTGGTCCATACCCGATATCCTCTGAGAAAGGTGTGAACTAGATGTTATCCTCTGAGGAAGGTGTGACCTGAATGGTATCCTCTGAGAAATATGTGAAATACATATATGGTATGCTTTGAGAAAGATGTGAAATACTTATATGGTAACCTCAAGGTGATAACTACATGGTATCCTCAATAACTATATGGTATTCTCTGAGGAAGGGTGAACTATGCGGTATACTATGAGAAAGGTGTGAACTATATGGTATCCTCTGAGGAAGCTAGGGTAAACTATATGGTATCCTTGGAGAATGGTGATAACTATATGGTATCCTTGGAGAAAGGTGATAACTATATGGTATCCTCTGAGAAAGGTGATACATGTAACTATATGGTATCCTCTGAGAAAGGTGATACATGTAACTATATGGTATCCTCTGAGAAAGGTGATACATGTAACTATATGGTATCCTCTGAGAAAGGTGATACATGTAGCTATATGGTATCCTCTGAGAAAGGTGATACATGTAACTATATGGTATCCTCTGAGAAAGGTGATACATGTAACTATATGGTATCCTCTGAGAAAGGTGATACATGTAACTATATGGTATTGTGAGGTGGCTATAAATATGTCTCTCATTAGTGCCAATTACCATGATTACTGCCATTTACTGTCGTTGACACATTGTTAGCGTGTCGTACTTCAGCCATGTTTACGTCCAAAACAGCTGATCGCGAGTACTGCCGACTGCTGCCGATTGCATTCGAAGTGCAGTCAGTTTGGTATTCAGTGGTTAGTTTTTATTATAAGCTCATGTATTTCATTTCTATGGGTGATTAGATAGTTATAGGTTTCACTAAGTGAAGAAAAAGTATATTTTTGAAATGCGAACACGTGCGTTTGTGTTCTATGAGGCTGTCACGTGATGAACGCTGTCGCCATCTTTCCATCGAAGGAAACAGG
The DNA here is from genome assembly GCA_036873755.1 of Hanleya hanleyi. Taxonomy (NCBI): domain Eukaryota; kingdom Metazoa; phylum Mollusca; class Polyplacophora; order Lepidopleurida; family Hanleyidae; genus Hanleya; species Hanleya hanleyi. The sequence continues at coordinate 265,981 of JAVTVY010056846.1, read as the reverse complement.
TTGTGAAAATCCTTCAGGCGAACCTTTGGCGAACCTTTTAGGTAATTATGCATTTTATTTTACTTGCCACACTCTGTAAATTATGTGATATTACTGCGTAATAACCATACATTTGGCGTACGTTGTTGATAAGCCTATATTTGAGTGATAAATCGTAATTATGAGCCGCCAAAGACAAGTTTGGTCTGACATGTAGATTTGACTCGCTGTGCTGTGTAAATAGCTCTGATGCAATCGTTTGTTAGAAACTCTAGAAGATATGTATTTAGGAACACGCAGAATGATAACAGCTAATAGTTCCAGGAGTTATTGCTGGTTAAAAACTTATAGCTGATATTACTTTTCACGCAGATGAGTTTGCTATTTCATTACGCTGTGTGAAGCCAGCTTGTTGTCATGGCGACGGCGATGCTTCGTTGTGTGTTTCGTGGGTTGTGAGCGAAGTCGCAGCTCCCCAATTTCGTGGTGAGTGTTTGCGAATTGTATAAGTTAATGATTGAGATTCTTGGGATAAAATGTAATGGTTTATTGAATGATTCGTGACAGTTATGTATTTGCAACTGTAAGCTAAAATTACTAGCGGAGCTATAGCCCGCTCCGCGGGCATATCCTTTAGAGTTATCAGAAATTGAATTAAATCTTATTGTTATAAGTTTTAATGATTCTATGTCATATAAAATTTGTAAGAGTAATTTCCCTTGACCCAACAAATGTGTTTGTGGGAATATTGGTTAGTTTTGTCAATTATTACCATTTTTCTGAATATTGTGACAGGGTAAAGAGTTAGAATTCATTGTTATTATTCAGGCATCTGTATGGAAGACTGGCCACATTGATAGTATGGTGGATCAGTAGTGGCTTCCTGGTAAAACTTCATTCTTGTGTTCATCTTGTGCCCTGGTCAGACAGGGGTAAGTTTACCATGTGATAATTGTGTTTAGTTACTGTGCAATGTTGTTAGTAACAGTTAGCTATTCATTGTGGAATTACATCACTGTGATGATAAAGCAATTCCATCCACCCTAGTGCTAATTCGTAAATCAAATTCGTCTACTGCCATAATTTGTGTATTATATGAATTGGTAGAATGAATCGAGCCAAGAGTTGAGTAACGATTCTTGAATTATCGCACTGCGTTTATTACTTAAAACGTACATGTAGTAGTTCCACAAATGTTCAATTTCACCGTTGATCAATTATTGATCGTTAACAATTTATTAATTCCTAGTTGACACGAACGTTTGTTCATCAATTTCATCTGTGTTCACATAAAATGTATGGTGCTCTGTAGTTGCCTCTGTGCACAACTTGTGAACTGTCATTTCCTCATCTATGACTTGATGGTGCTGTTTAGAAGCCTTTTATATATAATCTCTAATATCAAAGCCATATTATATCAGGATGGAGATTATGTGGACATACTTAATTTGTAATAAGCCTGGTGTTTGATAAATATTCCCAGTTACATACAGGATGTTTCTCACATAGACCAGTGGTATTGCATATAATTTATTGTTTCATACAGAGTGTGTCACATAGCTATTGAATTGAAGAGTCCTAACATGATGACTCTTGTGTTCGAGATGTAATCGTTGTTTCACACAAGATATTTCTCACACGTTACGTATTTTTGTATCTTTCTCAGGATCAGTTACCCGATCAGTTACCCTCCCGGGTAAACACTGTACGCATGGGTTTTGAGTTGATGAGCAATACAAAGCAAGTCTTCACCACCATCCTGAGTTGTGTTGTTTTCTGTTGCTAAATTCTACCCCCCGCCACATTTTGGTGTCAGAAGTGGGATGCGTACAATCTACCCCCTGTCTGTGTGTTCCGTGTGCCGGTCTGGCTGGATGTGGACATCAGTGCTGGAACTTGTGGACTATTTGGACTCTTTTCCGTGTGTGTCGTCTGCTGTGAAGTAAGGTAGTTTCGTTGAACATTGGGATGCATCGATGAACTGCGATCCAGAATTGATTGATTTGTAAATCTAATATTATATTGGTCGGATTGATTGTAATTTTATGATATGTATGCTGCATGTTATATTGTACAGATCATATTGCTAAACTAGTGTTTCCCACATTGCCGTAAGCAACTACAACTTATATTATGCAATGTTAGAGAGGTGGTTATTTTAGCGATTTACTGTCTCACTCCCCACCCCGTTATTGTCATGGCAACCATTGAAGAAACACGCGAGGCATTGCGAGACGCACTTGCCGAGATAGAAAGAGAGAAATTGCAGCATGAACTTTCAAAAAAAGAGGCCGCTGAGGCAAAAGCAGAAGCTGCCCTTTTACATGAGAAACTTGCCAGAGGTGATGCTACTCCTACCCCAGCAGATGAACGTCTCGTATACGTGTCATCAGCACGTAAGCTTGATAGATTTCGCGACAAACCGGATAGAGCTTCTGAGCCGACTATCCAAGAATGGGTGGCAGATGTTCGTGGTCAGCTGGCGACAAGGAAGTTAAATCGCAGACAGCAAGCTGCATTTGTCGTGGAACATTTGTCTGGTAAAGCACGTCAGGAAGTCCTGGGTCGGGGGGATGATATAGTTTGCGATGCTGAAAAGGTGTTTGGTGTTCTTCTCAAGGTTTTCGGTGATGGCAACACGTTGCCTCAACTTCAGCAGAAGTTCTTTGCCTACCAACAGCAGGAAGGTGAAGATTTATTAACTTGTTCACTTGCACTGGTGGAACTTTATGACAGGATCATGCTTTTAGATCCATCTTTTAAGGACTGTCGTAAAAGCACGCTCAAGGGACGATTAGCTGTTGCTGTGCGATGAGAGTTTGTGTCGTGAAATTCGTCGCCTGAACATAGAATCAGCTGAATTAGACTACTTTGAGATGCGCGATAGAGCACAACAGTGGCTAGGTGCGACTGGGAAGAAGCAGCTAGTCAAAGCAAAGGAAATAACATTCCAGGAGATCACCAGCAGTGATGATGATCTGTTAACTGAGGTGAAGAAGCAAGGACAACAACTTGCCTCTCAACAGAGTTACTACAAGAACTTCAAGCAAACAAACGGGGTGCAGCCAGACAAAACCAACCATACCGAGCTCGGAGCAACATCCCGCGACGATGTTGGGAGTGTGGTGCGGCGGATCACATGAGGAGAGACTGTCCTACATACAATGGTGACCGACCACAATTGGACGTCATAACCGGCGAAGCGTTAAACTAGAGACACCCGTCATGAAGAGCCACATTTCGGGTGAAATGCGGACTGAAGGCTCGATATTGTCGAAAGCTGTAGGAAAATGTCCTGAAGTGTTGGTGAAGCTTGGTCGTAGTGAGGTGCGGTGTTTGTTAGACACCGGAGCACAGATTTCGACAGTCACCGAATCGTTTTTTAAGGAAAATCTTATTCAAGAGGGAGACCTCTTGGACGTATCAGCTTTTATCCATATCTCTGGAGCACAGGGACTGGATGTTCCCTATTTGGGTTATATTGAGCTTGATGTGACCGCACTCGGTACAACGTTTCAACGGATGAGATTTTTGGTGGTACGTGACCCTTTAGATACGCCTATTGCTGCACGTAAGAAGGACTGTCCGGGTGTTATTGGTAGCAATATTTTTAACTGTATATTTGAAACATTGAAAGAATCTGATGGACCAAATTTCTTGCAAAAACTGGTGCAAGAGTCTCCGTCTACATGGGCAAATGTGCTTGCCCTCCACAGTGAAATGTCAGTGACCGACGCTGATGAGTGTAAAGACACTTTGTACAGGGTTCGGGTTGCAGGGAGAAAACCTGTTAGGATTCCAAGTCGGACTATTGTAGTAGTGGATGGGACAACAAGAGCTGCCAAGCGAGGATGCAAGTATGAGGCCCTACTTGAACATTCAGAATCACATGTTGGCCCACTCCCCAGAGGGTTGGCGCTGGGTCCTGCATATGTTACTGTTGGCCATTTTGGCCGTGTACCTGTACAAATAGCCAATTTCGGCGATTCGGATGTTTACCTACAGCCTAGAACTATGATCGGTGTGCTGAGGAACTGTGATGTAGATCCTGAAATTCAAGTTGATCAAGTCAATGACTGTGAAGTAGTAATCAATGAAATATCTGCCGAATGTAGAACATCTACACTCGCACAAGAAGTGATCTCTAAGGTGAACTTTGGAGGAGGATTGGATGCAGATCAGCAACAGCAAGTAGAAGCTCTTCTTTCCAAACATTCCGAGATATTTAGTGCTTCGGAAGATGACATTGGGTGCTGCAATGAGGTGACTCATCGTATCCTGTTAGAGGATAATGTTCCGGTTCGAGTACCCCATCGGCGTATTCCCCCTCAACAATGGGGAGAGGTACGTGACTATTTGAAGGCAGCATTGAACAAAGGAGTCATCAGGGAATCGACGAGTCCTTTTGCGTCTCCAGTCGTCTTAGTCCGGAAAAAGGACAACAGTTTACGTCTGTGTGTAGATTACCGCGCTCTGAACCGGAAGACCCGTAAGGATGCATATCCACTCCCTAGGATAGAGGAGGCTTTACAGGTGTTACGGGGAGCGAAGTATTTCTGTAGCCTTGACCTAGCACATGGTTTTCACCAAGTACCAGTTGCACCAGAGGATGTTGAGAAGACAGCTTTTAGAGTCGGAACCGGGGGATTATTTGAGTTTTTACGTATGCCATTCGGATTATGTAACGCGCCAGCGACATTCATGCGTCTCATGGACAAGGTACTCGGTGATGAAAACTTCCAAACAGTCCTAATTTACCTGGATGACATATTGGTTTTTGGTACGACCTTTGAAGAAACCCTCAGTAGGCTGGATATGGTTTTGACGCGGCTGACAAAATATAATCTCAAAGTGAAACCCAAGAAGTGTCATCTATTTAAGGAGAAATTGCGCTACCTTGGTCACATCATTGAGGAAGAAGGTATCTCACCGGATCCGGAGAAAACAAATGCTGTACGAGATTGGAAGATTCCTACGACAGAGTCGGAACTCCGTGGGTTCTTGGGCCTAGCTGGTTATTACCGTCGTTTTGTTCCGGAATATGCCAAAGTGGCTGCACCTCTCCATGCACTGCTCACTGGAGTCAAGACCAAGAGAAGAGGCAAAGCTAAAAGGAAAACAGAAATCAAAGACCCAAGACCTTTCATGGAGCGCTGGACTGATGAATGTATGCTAGCATTCAACGAGCTAAAAGCCAGGTTGTGCAGTCCACCCGTACTAGGCCACCCAGACTTCAGTGTGCCCTTCATCTTAGAGATCGACGCTAGCTTGCTGGGCTTGGGTGCAGTTCTCTCTCAACGACAAGGAGACCAGACAGTCGTCATAGCCTATGGTAGCAGAGGTCTCCGGAACAATGAAAAAGCAATGAAAAACTACAGCAGCCGCAAACTGGAGCTGCTGGCTCTTAAATGGGCTGTCACAGAAAAATTCCGGGACATGCTTTTGGGCGCAGAGTTCATTATCTTCACTGACAACAATCCTCTCAGCTATTTAAACACAACAGCTAAGCTTGGCGCCACAGAGTCAAGGTGGGCTGCGGAACTCGCTCAGTACCAGTTTACAATTAAGTACCGCTCTGGGAAAAGCAACAGGAATGCTGATGCCTTAAGCAGAAAAGTGGAGCACTCTGAAGCATGCCAGTTGGAGGAACTTGTTACCAGCCCTCCCCTGTTGCAAATGTCGACCCAAGTTCCGGCTGAAATTGGAAAGCAGTTCCGCGAGGCTACAGCTGATGTATGGCTTGAGGAAGTTCAGACGCGTTCGGAGCAGACAGCCCCTGTGTGTGTTTCAGCTTTCCCTACGATAGTGCCGTCTGAGATGGACAAACTCCAGCGTTCTGATCCAACTATTAACCGACTCCGTTATTACTGGGACAAACAACGTCAACCTACTCCTGCCGAGCTAAACAAGGAACCGAAGTCAGTGCGGAAACTTCTCCGGTCATGGAGCCGTGTTGTGGTGAAGTCGGGTATCCTTTATCGTAAGTGCAACATCCGTGGTAAAGTGGTGCACCAGCTGATCTTACCTTTACCCTTAAGGAAGCAAGTGTTGACAGAAGTTCACGACAAGTCTGGACATCAGGGCGCTGATCGCACATATGGATTTCTGCAGATGAGGTGCTACTGGATAGGGATGGAGGCAGATGTGCGAAACCATTGCAGTACTTGTTCGAGATGTGCAATGTCCAAGTTCGGCAAAAATGTTACACCTACGCTGGGATCTCTTATTGCAAAGAAGCCATTGGAAGTGCTTGCAATTGATTACGCGGTTCTCGAGAAATCCTGTGGCATGGAAAATGTCCTAGTCATGACTGATGTATTTACAAAATATACTCAGGCAGTAGCCACTGTCGACCAAAAGGCAACCACAGTAGCGAGAGTGCTGGTTAAGGATTGGTTTGTGAGGTTCGGCGTACCCTTGCGTATACATAGTGATAGAGGTCGTAACTTCGAAGCAGATGTTATACGAGAGCTTTGTTCAATATATGATGTCTCTAGAAGCAAAACTACCCCATATCATCCCCAGGGAAATGGCTCCTGCGAGCGTTTCAATAGGACCATGCATGATCTCCTCAGATCCTTGCCTCCAGCAAAGAAACGAGTGTGGCCCAAATACCTGGCCGAGGTAGTGTACGCTTATAATTGCACTCCCCATGCATCAACCAGCTACTCCCCATACTACCTCTTTTTCGGACGAGATCCTAGACTTCCTGTAGATAACTTGTTGGGACTTAATGAAGGCGAGGAGTACGACAGTGTTGGTGACTGGGTCACAGATCATTATCTTCGTCTGAAAGAGGCTTTCCATTTGGCTTCATCAAAGACGGAAAAGGAGGCACTGAGACGCCAGAAGTTACACGATCGACGGGCACAGGAGACCAGCCTGCCCATTGGTGCTCGGGTCTTCGTACGTGACAGAAGTTACCGGGATCGACATAAAATCCAAGATGTGTGGTGCCACACTCCCTACCGTATCATAGGACGCCCGAACCCAGATGGACACGTGTATGTAGTCGAACCCCTTCATGGTGATACAGCTTCAAAAACTCTGCAGAGGACCGACCTCCTGGATGCAAGGGACCTTGTCAGTGATTTACATGTACCAAATGTTAAACCGGACTCGTGCAAGAAGTCAAATCCACCAGAGCCTGATACAGTACCAGATGATGATACCGAAGATGATTCAGGCTACGCTATCTTCATATCTCAGGGAGTGGATTCTGGAGAGCAAGATAACATGGTTACAGTCATTCCACCAGAAAACTTACCTTCGGATTCCGGACCGCCAGATGAAGTGAGTGCTACCGACACAGCAGGGAAGTCTTGTACCCCGCTCATGAGTGATATGGCAGACTTGCCTACTACTGTGCAGGACGATGATGATCTTGTGCCAGAGACAGAGGAACAGCATGAACTGCCCCGAAGGACAACTAGGTCAACAGCAGGCCAGCATAGGAATGTGTATCATGAACCTAGGTCAGCTCAGTTAGAGGAGTCGCATTGTGTAGAGTCAATAGATGCGAAGATCCTTGCAGATGTTAGTCAGACCCAACTTTTGTTGATGCGGATGCTGTCCAAGATGAATCCGCATTAGATATTTTGTTAGAATGTCTTACTGACAGTTGTCATTATATAGTCGTTTGTCGAGGCGCCAAACTCACAGCAGGGAAGTGTATGAGGTGGCTATAAATATGTCTCTCATTAGTGCCAATTACCATGATTACTGCCATTTACTGTCGTTGACACATTGTTAGCGTGTCGTACTTCAGCCATGTTTACGTCCAAAACAGCTGATCGCGAGTACTGCCGACTGCTGCCGATTGCATTCGAAGTGCAGTCAGTTTGGTATTCAGTGGTTAGTTTTTATTATAAGCTCATGTATTTCATTTCTATGGGTGATTAGATAGTTATAGGTTTCACTAAGTGAAGAAAAAGTATATTTTTGAAATGCGAACACGTGCGTTTGTGTTCTATGAGGCTGTCACGTGATGAACGCTGTCGCCATCTTTCCATCGAAGGAAACAGGTTGTGAAAATCCTTCAGGCGAACCTTTGGCGAACCTTTTAGGTAATTATGCATTTTATTTTACTTGCCACACTCTGTAAATTATGTGATATTACTGCGTAATAACCATACATTTGGCGTACGTTGTTGATAAGCCTATATTTGAGTGATAAATCGTAATTATGAGCCGCCAAAGACAAGTTTGGTCTGACATGTAGATTTGACTCGCTGTGCTGTGTAAATAGCTCTGATGCAATCGTTTGTTAGAAACTCTAGAAGATATGTATTTAGGAACACGCAGAATGATAACAGCTAATAGTTCCAGGAGTTATTGCTGGTTAAAAACTTATAGCTGATATTACTTTTCACGCAGATGAGTTTGCTATTTCATTACGCTGTGTGAAGCCAGCTTGTTGTCATGGCGACGGCGATGCTTCGTTGTGTGTTTCGTGGGTTGTGAGCGAAGTCACAGCTCCCCAATTTCGTGGTGAGTGTTTGCGAATTGTATAAGTTAATGATTGAGATTCTTGGGATAAAATGTAATGGTTTATTGAATGATTCGTGACAGTTATGTATTTGCAACTGTAGGCTAAAATTACTAGCGGAGCTATAGCCCGCTCCGCGGGCATATCCTTTAGAGTTATCAGAAATTGAATTAAATCTTATTGTTATAAGTTTTAATGATTCTATGTCATATAAAATTTGTAAGAGTAATTTCCCCCTTGACCCAACAAATGTGTTTGTGGGAATATTGGTTAGTTTTGTCAATTATTACCATTTTTCTGAATATTGTGACAGGGTAAAGAGTTAGAATTCATTGTTATTATTCAGGCATCTGTATGGAAGACTGGCCACATTGATAGTATGGTGGATCAGTAGTGGCTTCCTGGTAAAACTCCATTCTTGTGTTCATCTTGTGCCCTGGTCAGACAGGGGTAAGTTTACCATGTGATAATTGTGTTTAGTTACTGTGCAATGTTGTTAGTAACAGTTAGCTATTCATTGTGGAATTACATCACTGTGATGATAAAGCAATTCCATCCACCCTAGTGCTAATTCGTAAATCAAATTCATCTACTGCCATAATTTGTGTATTATATGAATTGGTAGAATGAATCGAGCCAAGAGTTGAGTAACGATTCTTGAATTATCGCACTGCGTTTATTACTTAAAACGTACATGTAGTAGTTCCACAAATGTTCAATTTCACCGTTGATCAATTATTGATCGTTAACAATTTATTAATTCCTAGTTGACACGAACGTTTGTTCATCAATTTCATCTGTGTTCACATAAAATGTATGGTGCTCTGTAGTTGCCTCTGTGCACAACTTGTGAACTGTCATTTCCTCATCTATGACTTGATGGTGCTGTTTAGAAGCCTTTTATATATAATCTCTAATATCAAAGCCATATTATATCAGGATGGAGATTATGTGGACATACTTAATTTGTAATAAGCCTGGTGTTTGATAAATATTCCCAGTTACATACAGGATGTTTCTCACATAGACCAGTGGTATTGCATATAATTTATTGTTTCATACAGAGTGTGTCACATAGCTATTGAATTGAAGAGTCCTAACATGATGACTCTTGTATTCGAGATGTAATCGTTGTTTCACACAAGATATTTCTCACACGTTACGTATTTTTGTATCTTTCTCAGGATCAGTTACCCGATCAGTTACCCTCCCGGGTAAACACTGTACGCATGGGTTTTGAGTTGATGAGCAATACAAAGCAAGTCTTCACCACCATCCTGAGTTGTGTTGTTTTCTGTTGCTAAATTCTACCCCCCGCCACAGTATCCTCTGAGAAAGGTGATACATGTAACTATATGGTATCCTCTGAGAAAGGTGATACATGTAACTATATGGTATCCTCTGAGATAGGGGTGATACATGTAACTATATGGTATCCTCTGAGAAAGGTGATACATGTAACTATATGGTATCCTCTGAGAAAGGTGATACATGTAACTATATGGTATCCTCTGAGATAGGGGTGATACATGTAACTATATGGTATCCTCTGAGAAAGGTGATACATGTAACTATATGGTATCCTCTGAGAAAGGTGATAATTATATGGTATCCTCTGAGAAAGGTGATACATGTAACTATATGGTATCCTCTGAGAAAGGTGATAACTATATGATATCCTCTGAGGAAGGATGAACTATATGGTATCCTCCAAGAAAGGCGAGACTAGGAGAAAGATGCTCTAAGAAATATATAAACTACATATATGGTATCCTCTGAGAAAGGTAACAACTATATGATATCCTCTGATGAAGGTGTGAACTATATGGTATCCTCTGAGAAAGGTGATAGGTGATAGTAACTATATGGTATCCTCTGAGAAAGGTGATAACTATATGATATCCTCTGAGAAAGGTGATACATGTAACTATATGGTATCCTCTGAGAAAGGTGATAACTATATGATATCCTCTGAGAAAGGTGATACATGTAACTATATGGTATCCTCTGAGAAAGGTGATAATTATATGGTATCCTCTGAGAAAGGGGTGATACATGTAACTATATGGTATCCTCTGAGAAAGGTGATACATGTAACTATATGGTATCCTCTGAGAAAGGTGATACATGTAACTATATGGTATCCTCTGAGAAAGGTGATAACTATATGGTATCCTCTGAGAAAGGTGATACATATAACTATATGGTACCCTCTGAGAAAGGTGATAATTATATGATATCCTCTGAGGAAGGTGATAATTATATGGTATCCTCTGAGAAAGGGGTGATACATGTAACTATATGGTATCCTCTGAGAAAGGTGATACATGTAACTATATGGTATCCTCTGAGAAAGGTGATACATGTAACTATATGGTATCCTCTGAGAAAGGTGATAACTATATGATATCCTCTGAGGAAGGATGAATTATATGGTATCCTCCAAGAAAGGCGAGACTAGGAGAAAGATGCTCTAAGAAATATATAAACTACATATATGGTATCCTCTGAGAAAGGTAACAACTATATGATATCCTCTGATGAAGGTGTGAACTATATGGTATCCTCTGCGAAAGCTGATACATGTAACTATATGGTATCCTCTGAGAAAGGTGATAACTATATGGTATCCCCTAAGAAAGATGAGAACTATAATGATATCCTATGAGGAAGGGTGAACTATATGGTATCCCCCGATAAAGGTGATACATGTAACTATATGGCACCCTCTGATAAAGGTGATAACTATATGGTATCCCCTGTGAAAAGTGAGAATTATATGGTATCTTTTGAGAAAGGGGATAATTATATAGCATCCTCTGAGAAAGGTGAGAAAGATAAGGTATCCCCTGAGAAAGGTAACAACTATATGGTATCCTCTGAGAAAGGTGAGAAATATATGGTATCCTCTGTGAAAGATCATAACTATATTATATCTTCTGAGAAATGTGATAACTAAATGTTATTCTCAAGTGTGCATGATGCATTGTATCAAATACTTGTGACACAATTGTCGAAATCACGATAATTGTGTCATTAGCAGTTGTCAGGTCACAAGCTAATGTCACAACTGCGTCCTGACAATAGCATGTGACTGTCACTCAAAAAGATGGTACCTAGAATGTTGACGCTTATTGTCACAACTGAAACCAGTCATTATTTGAGGCAAAAATATATATCACACATAATGTATGACTAAATCTTTGATATACTTGCAATAGCAACCACTAATGACACAATTGTCGTAATTGCCTCATTATTGGTCGACTCTGCATGCAGAGTCGCCAGTAATAGCGGTTGACTCTGCATTCAGAGTTGCCTACAAATGACACTAATTACGACATCAGCTGGCGACCTGATAAGTACGACAATTGCGACATTGTGTCATTGTGTCATTAGTAGTTGCTACAATGCATCATGGGATAACTTCCGTATTTGAAGCACTCGATTGGTCAATTCAAATTTTCTTTAAAAAATACGGCATTTTCATTGGCTTGCTGAGAAACTTGAAAGAACATCCACTCAATCATATTCTGTAATGCTTAAATCTGGGTTATAGTAATGTATCCCAGGTTATATGTATTCCGAGTATAAATTATATCGATGTAAATGATGTCGGTCAGCAATAGTCTCAACTTCTCAATGACAAATTCAAATATCTTAAAACGTTAAATTAATAGCTCCAGTACATAAATATATTTTGAGACGCAATCTAGCTATATTCTAATAGAAAACTGCAGCAAACTGCTGAGTGATACAAAAACAATTTCCATCTAGCCCGAAAATATGTACACATTTTTTTATATATTGTCTGAGTGAAAATTAAATAAAACATTAATAACAAGGCGGATATCCTAACATAGAAAATGATATTTGCATTAATAATCTCATGTTTCTCACAAAGCCTTTCCTATACTGTGTACGTGACGACAAAGTTAGTACACAAATATTCAACAAAGCCGAGAAAAAATCAATCAGCACCAACTATTCAACAGAGATACTCCCATTCAACGATACTTATACTGTTTACATTAAACTGAACACAGAATATTGACTGTAAATAAAAACATTATTTTCCTGATATTTGAACAATGAATTATAATGTTACGCCGAATAGCTTAGTGGGACATTGATAAAATCATTATTATAATGTATTGATTATGATTTCCATGACAATTTGTGTGTTCACGTGGAGCATGAACACCAGATCTAAAGCTCATGTATAACACAGTTCACAATGAATCCTTGCATACTCGGGATTTTGAGGACTACATTCTAGTAGTCTGTATCGGTTATTATTCTAAACAAACTAAGACCGGGTGTTCTTTTGTAGACCTGCTCTAATTTTTCACTGCTAAATTTCTCTTAATATCCTACAAAATCCAGGATCTTTCAAAATCATTGTAGCCAGTCTTTCTCTTAATATCCTACAAAATCCAGGATCTTTCAAAATCATTGTAGCCAGTCTTTCAGGGTAGGAGTTGACGCAAGTCTAGTTATTTTGGGAAGATGGAATAGCTGTATGTAATACTGAATGGTACAAGCTTCAATAGTATTCCTGACTGTGTTCAGTGTAAGACGGGGTATTCTTTTGTAGACCTGCTCTAATTTTTCACTGCTAAATTTCTCTTTAATATCATACAAAATCCAGGATTTCCACTTTCATAATCACTGTCAGGGTAGGAGTTGACGCAAGTCGCAAGTCTAGTTATTTTGGGGAGATGGAATAGCTGTATATAATACTCAATGGTACAAGCTTCAATAGTATTCCCAAAGTAGGATGAGAAAGGCCAGGAAGTAGGCACTGAGTCAGAAAAGAAAACAATAGAGCCCAGTCATACTTTTACTAAGTCCCAATATGCACCTACATATCTGTCATCATTGTGGTAAAAAAGGTCTTTCTGAAGCTGAATGCTGGAAAGGTCAATGACAAACAGGTCCATAAACCTATCGCTATGGTAACGAGTCTCCCGTGGGTCAAAAACGAAAAGTGTTATTGAGAAAGCGCACAAAGGTCCTGATGGAATAGATGATTGTGTAAATCATATATCAGAGGGTTACAGGAGATTCGTCTCCAATTGAGAAGTGCCAAAAGCCACTTCTGGAGGAGAAAGTTTGTCTGTAGTTATGTTGAGAGATACTGGAGAGTCAAAGACTCTGGTATCCTCTGGTGTTATGCCTCTGCCTATTAATAGTTTTGTAAACGATAGTGCGTGGTTTCAGGTTATCAGGGTAAGCCTGAATATTATAAAAATTGTGTTACCTTGTAGTAACATTGCGTGTAAATATCTCCAACTGATTTGTTATATTAAATTGTTTTAACTGAACCACCTTGGTGTTATGAAATTTGATTAGGCCGTGTGCCAGAGATCAGTTTATTGAAATGAAATGACCTGGTACGTTAAGATGGGCAGACCGCCCCAGATGAGGTACGGTTGAAGTTGTAAACTGAGACGTTAAATCTATCTACAATATTTTTTTTTTCCGTATTCGTCTAACAGGAAAGGCACGCGGATAAAACCTATCCACATCAATTTGATTATACGGAAACTGGGTGTAAAATCACGAATAAATAGCGCTTGGCCTGACATATCGTGGTCAAGGTGGTCATTCAGAATCTATTCAATTCCACTAGAGTCAAATGATCCATTTTGAATGGACTGTCTGCTGGGGAGGGTTGTCCATCTTAACGTACAGGGTCCTTTGCGATATTCCCAGTCCTTGAGCGTTCTCGCTTTTCGGCTCTTAAGAATATCGGTATCATCTGCACGGAAAAATCAATCCGCGGTAATAAGAGCAACATAATCGTCATTTATTGACTTTTTTTAGAAAAAAACGTAATCGTCTGTGATAAAACTTAGATTCCAAATCTACATGAACTTATGAACAGCATCATAGGAAGGCTTTCTCATGGCATTAATAATGACGCGGACAGTCTTTGTTCGAAACTGCTGTCTATTGGTTGTTTCTCGTGTATATATGTCCATTAAGCCATGGAATCCAGAAAGATGAATGATAGAACTTCACATTTTGCAGATAATAATATCATAATCGGCTTCACATGAGCTGCTTGAAATCGATGTCATCAGATCGTTCGACTGTGTAACTCATTCAATGTAGGCCTAATTATAGCTATGTACGCCCTTATTTATAGATGATAGTAAACCGCATTCAAGTCTGAGGTCACGACTCAATGGTAAACAGCCGGTTGACATTTGGACAAATCGAAGACAGAGAATACTTCCCGCTAGCAAGGTTTAAAAAAAAATCATATAAAAATACATACACCAATCTGCGTAATTAAGACGGCAATAATATTATAAACCCTTATAGTTTGACCATAGGGAATATCGACCAAATGTTCATGAATGGTAGAGATCAATACCATTACATCGTATAGAAGACGAGATAATTCAGTTTTATGAACGATGGGGGTCGAAAGGGTAGATTGGATACCTTCATCTTCACTGCGCATGGAATTATATAAGCCCAACAGGAATTTAACGCTGTCATTAGTTTCCAATCGGAACGGGAATCGTAAGTTCTGATAGTATCAGATTGTTGTACACTGACAGATATATATTTATGTACTGGAGCTATTCATTTAACGTCAGGACATATTTGAATTTGTCATTGAGAGGTTAAGGCTATTGCTGACCGATTGTATTTACATCGATTTAATTTATACTTGGGATAATGCACGGACAGTTTGAGAGATTACAAACTCTAACAATGGGAGAATGGGAATCCTAGCGATACAAATATATTTATTGATAGTTAATATGTAAATGTCCATTAAACCATGGGTTCTAAAAGGATGAATGATATCACTTGACATTTTGCAGATGATGATATCAAAATCGGCTTCCTTGACCAAAGGTTCTTGGATGGTAGCAATCAATATAAGTACATCGCACAGGAGCCGCGTTGATCAGGTGGCTTAGGGTGATTTTTCAACATTACCGTTACAGACCGGATAAAAGCGCCATATTTTGCATGATGCTTCCTTAAGGGCTACTGATAAGTTTCAGCCTAGGAGCCCTCTTGACTTTCCTTTATAATTCACGTGAAACACAAAAATCCAAGATGGCCGCCAGAGATGATAAAATATCGATTTTCTCGCGTTCTGTGTGTCTTAGGAAGGGCAAATTGCTATCAAACTATGGCTTATTGAGGTATTTGAATCCGATTTGTTACAGATATGCACATTACCTATAGCTAATATTACCTGCAACTGAAGCCTACTCAGACCCGGGGTATTTTGAGTCTATTAATTGCATTCTTGTGCAGGTGGGGGGAGGGGTGTTCGCTCCCTATCTATTTTCGTTACTCCTCGGGCTAGAGGATTGAAACTTTCTATACTATATACTTGGGCCAGCGCCTACCATAAAATGCTTTCAAAAAATCAAGATGACCATCATGATGACGTCACAGTGACGTCATCTGGTCGGAAGACATTTTTCCGCCGATGTTTTTTTTTCGCCGATTTTTCTCTTAAAATATCACTGCGATGGAGAATGCTTATTTAGACTAAATAAATTATTTTTATGCACTTATAGGCAAGAAATATAACAAAAAATGGATGAAAACAATGAAAACGCTACTTTCTGAGGGCACTTTATTGCAGCCACTTTGAATTTAGCCATGATCTTTACTCTTAGATATAGACGACTGACCAAGGACGCCAAATGTGACTTTTGATGACATTTTTTTTGTTAAAATGGGTGCGCATGCTAAATTAGTTCTTTGTGTGGTAGGGTTCAAGGTGGAAGGGGATACTATACTATGGAATAATATATTGGGCTAATTTTCAGCCCATTTCCCTAATTTTAGTGATTAATGCGTTAATTTAAAATGGCGACCATATGGGTATACCCGTAAATCACGCATTTTCAGGTTGTCCATATAATATGCATTATTCTCTGATCATTGTGTAAATTTGTTAACATCAGTGGATCTCACATCAAAGTCTAACACCTTACACCTATTTTGAATCTGTTTGCATAATTTTCAGCTCAAAATATGATGGTTTAATTCAAAATAGCGAACATGGGGTTCTAAAAATCACACTTTTTGAGTAGTTCAAGGCCTCACTGGGCAAATTTATCAAAACCGAGGGTTCTCTATGCATAGCCTGAAATCTTCCGCCCATTTTGAATCTATTTACATATTCCTATGATCTATATTTGATCGTCAAATTCAGAATGGCGGCCATATGGGGTCGTCTGAAAATCAAATTTTTCATGTTGCTGGTATAGCTCAAGCCATTATTCTTAGCGGATTGTCCAAATTATCAAAACCGAGAGATCTCTGACCATAGTGGAATATCTTGCACCCATTTTGAATCTATTTACATATCCCTAAGATTAAGAAATGATGGTCAAATTCAAATTGGTGGGCATATAGGGTCATCTAAAATCACACGTTTTCATGTTGCACGTATAGTTCAATGCAATATTCTTAGCTCATTTTTCAAATGTATCAAAACCGAGAGATCTCTGAACGTAACCGGACATCTCATGTCCATATTGAATCTATTTACATATGCCTAAGATCAAGATTTGATGGTGAAATTCAAAATGGCGGCCATATGGGGCCATTTGAAAATCATACCTTTTCATGTTGCTCTTATAGTTCAAGGCAAGTTCTTAGCTCATTGTGCAAATTTATCAAAATCGATGGATCTCTAAGGATAGCCCAACATCTTACGCCCAGTTTGAATCTATTTATATATCCCGAAGATCAAATTATGATGACCAAATTCAAAATGGCAGCCGTGTAGGGTCATCTGAAAAGCCTGCTTTTTCATGTTGCTCGTAGGCATTATTCTTGATTTCACATCATAGCAAAATACCTTGTGCCCATTTTTAATCCAATTGCTTGTCTTCAGATTAAAAATGATGGTTAAATTCAAAATGGCGACTGCAAGGAGTCATCCGGAAATTCGTGATTTTTTTCATGTTACTCGTATAATGCATGGCATTATTTTTAGACAAGGTACAAACTTGTCTCGGATGGTCCACCTAGACCCCAAAACGTCCATCTCACATCTGCCTATGCCTCTCGAATGCACAGTCAGAACTTTTCAGCGAAAGTCAACCCATAACCTCAAGACACCTCCCATCGTACTCCACAGCGTGAGACAGATAAAAATAAGATGCCACACTCCATACCGTAAAGAAACATGTCCATGGGTGGGTTCCCATTGGGCCTATTAGGCTGGGTATTTTTTTCGGGGATCCGCCCTCTAGTACTTGAGATGTATCTGGGTATTTTCAACCTTTCCTATTATGTACTGACTCGCGACCAATTGGATAAAGTGCCAGCCTTTGGCGTCTGAATTGCTGGTTCTACTTCCACCAGGATCATGGGGATTCCCCTTCTCTCGTTGCGTGTATTGCTCTGTATGGGGATTTCCCTTCTCTCGCTTCATATGTGGCTAGAACATTGACGGGGCAAGATAGGATTGACCTCTAAGGTCAATAGCCCTTCGGATATTCCCGGGGATGACCGAACATTCCCAAAGATTCCCATGCAGTGATTCAGGCGAGGCGACTGCTCCATTAACATTGACGGGACTGGGAAGCCAATTCACATTGACTGGGTACTTATCAACCGGTGCCGGAAGTGACCGCATCACCGCCGGAAGTGATCTTTGATCCGAAAGTGACCTTGCAACGGAAGTAACCTTTGACCCAGAAGTGACCTTTGGCATTGAACCGCAAATGACGTCGGCTTCACATGACATCATCAACCTCAGCCTCAATGCGCGGGAATTTCACCTTTATATACTACTCCAATATCTCGATATTGCTCCTTCAGCGGGAAAAAGTGAATACAGTGTATAGTAGTGTATTGGAAGCATTGCTATGCATGTCCAAAACCAGGTTAAATGGCCCCAGAACCTTTACTTTAGAACTATGGGGCCTTCTCGTGTCGCCCATAACCCAAGATTTCATCATATATGTCAGCCATCTTGGATTTTGGAAATCCCGAAAAATTCAGGGGGGCTCCTAGGCTAAAATTGAAAAATAAGTATAAAGCGAGCTACTTGCCAAATTTGGTGCTTTTATCCGCTCCGTAACGTTAATTTCGCTAAGCCACCTGACTAATTAATTGGGTTATATGAACGATTGAAGACGAAGATCGTATAATTTTATCTGAAGTGCGCATGGAATTATATATAAGCCTAACTGAAACCTAATGATCACTGTCATTAGTTTCCAGTTGGGCTCGGAATCAATCATACATTCTGATGGCGTCAGATTGCATTCCTCAATTCTGACAGATATTTTACAAAATCTGACAATGGGAAAATGGGAATCATTGCGCTACAAATATATTTAGTGATAGTTTTAATTTGTACCTCCGACCAACCTACCTGGACTCTACCATAAAAACGCCTAAAAAGATTTACTCTATAAAAGAAAAACACACATGGAAAATTAAACTTCTGTTCGAGAGATACACTGTTGCCACATTTTTCTTAAAATTTTAACATTTATTTCATGAAAATATTCATACTGGTTTGCTGAGCTATATTGTACTTCGGGTCGAGTACAAATTTGTTATGCAAATGAGCTTTGATACACTGAAAATAAATCCTTAAAATTTAAGGAATATTCCCCGACTATTACACCAGCGGAATATTCCTTAAAATTCAACAAGGAATATTCCGTAGCATTATATGGAATTTCCTTAACATGGTGGGGAATATTCCTTAGTTATGTCAAGGAATATTCCGTTGGTGTAATAGTCGGGGAATATTCCTTAATTTTTTTCAAGGAATTTTCTTTTCTGTGTTATGTCATGCAGTGAACTAAAGATAATTCAGTAGACAAGTAATGGCAAATTTTCATTAGCATTGTGTTTACAGGTTATTGAATAATCGCTTCTATGACATGGCTGCTAATAGTTTTAGGCATATGATTACCATAGCAATCGGTAATTTCAGGCACTTAAAAGGAATTTGCATAAGATCCCTGAATATCATATCTAGACTTCAAACTCGAATATCTTTGCAACCGTTTAGGGTATCTACTTGCATCATGAGCTTATTGTTTTACCCGGAGCCTTGAAGGTAATGTTGATCAAACTGACGAAAGCATATACGTGAATATAAAGAGTGACTAGCTTAGATGGCGTCTACCAACGGGTGGCTGACTCAGTACTGGGTAGCCAATATCCACGGCTCTGATTTTCACTTCGGTTTTGCCATTTCACACCTTTTATATTTCTGTCTCAGCTATAACCACTCACCTATTTGGAAATGGTCACCAAGACTGTAAAATACAATACAATACAGGGACAAATAATATAAAAAATGTCGGCATGGGCGTATCTTCATTATTTTATGTAGGTTTAGATCAACATGAGCGGATATATAGCTAGCATATTTTCCAGGACAGACATTTACATCAATCAATCGGCGAAATTATCCATAATAGCATTGGTCAGTTTACATAATTCCATTAGTCTGGGTAGATAGTTATTTCTAAATATATCTGCAAATTTAAACAAATCTGAAACTATTCAAGTAAACCCTTGGTACACGTATTTCTATTAAATCAAGGAAAATGAGCATTGAAAGATATAATGAAATTCATCATCTATCAAATTAGTGCCAGCATTCAGTTTCAAATGGTAGTTTGTGGTTGCTTGTCCCAAATTTGGTGTCGATAGTTCTGTAGGATTGCCCATATACCGGTGGTGCAATGCTGAATATGATCGTTTTACAAGAGTCCAACTTGATCAGAATTCACTCACAATTTTGTTTTTAATATTGACGTTTGATTGTTATAAGCTTTCCGGAGTTTCGGCAACGGCCGTGTATTCCGCAAAATGACCCGATGTGTTTTGCAAATCCGTCAGTTTACAAATGAAGCAAACGAAAATGCGCCCTCGGGCATATCTATTCTTAAAGATAATGGGAGGCTTGCACAATACAAGAAGATGAGCCAGAACGAAATGCTAGTTCTGTCAGTTGATTGGTTCACTGGGCAACAAACGGGAAGTAGCAATCACAAAATCTGATGGGATAGTTGGTATTTTCCAGCTCCCCCAAGTCTCCCATATTATATGCCTAACAGACAACAGGTTCTGTGTCGGAGGGGAGCTGTAAGCCGACATCAGCCAAGCGGGTAACCACGTCATGTGTCCGTCAATACATTAATTCCATCAAGGTTGCATATGTTTTTTCCTCGAAACAGATAGAACCCCTAAAAATTACAAGCAGGAAGCCAAGTCTAGCAACAATAAGTGGTAAAAGCATTTTAATT
Organism: Hanleya hanleyi; assembly: GCA_036873755.1. NCBI lineage: Eukaryota > Metazoa > Mollusca > Polyplacophora > Lepidopleurida > Hanleyidae > Hanleya > Hanleya hanleyi. The sequence goes on along the minus strand of JAVTVY010056846.1, from coordinate 245,236 downwards.
CGGACCCCGCCGTCGATCCCATGGTAACAAATAAACGATCCCAATTATTAAAGCACAGAACCATTGGGCGTAGTTCAGCCCAGCCGTGTTTATATTTGCCACCATTCTCGCTCGAGCAATTATAATTTATTAATGGAACTCTGATAAACAAAATCACTGGCAATCGATAAAAATATATTGTCCATTTCACACCGCTCGTGTGGTGAAAATCAGGAAGTTAATATGAAAAACGCATTTTATGCATAATTACGTGTGCATAGGCCTCAATGATGGAATCTGGCAGCTTCCAATGTCAACAAGATCTTCTCCATCCAAGCGTACTTATAACGTAATTTTCAGCCAGGTCTCAGGCGATGCTTATAGGAAGAGCAAATTGAGCTCCTGTCATATTTGATTTGAAAGGCAATGGTTTGATCTGTACATGCATCAATCCAAACGACGTCGCGTTGTTTTTTAATTAGGTGAAATAATATCAATATTTGACTGCAGCTCGATCAAGATTAAAAGTATAACCTGAACCGTTCTGTGATCGGGATTTAAATTCATCTCGGTCAGTAATAGAACCTCAATCGTCAGTGACCAAGGTTTCATACACCGGGAACATCACGTGGTCCTATATTCTCATCATTAAAGATTGTTGACTACTTCTGTCTTATATTAGCACTTTTATTTGACATACGATTTGCGTGCTGACAGAACCTTGAAAGTGAAAGTGATTATAATCATGTGGCATTTTTGTATTTATCTAACGCCCTGTTTGCGCTAATTCTTCCTCAATCGGCGAGAGAGGCCTTCTGTATTCTCTCCACCGCACCCCCACCCCCAACCTGCTGTTTTACACACAACACACCATTTGTGCAGGCCAATCCTGGCGTCCCTCCGAAAATACGGTCGGCCTTCAAATTCGACAAATCCCCAGAATAATCTCACAATAATGAGAATGAGCATATATCGTTGAACCATCTACAAATATGAGAACAAATGTTCCCACCGCCAGTGTTGGACCATGATGGTAGAAACGCGCGAATAGAGCAAACGTTTCGGCACCAACTGGAGGTTGACGTTTCAGTGGCGCGAGATCAAGGCTTTTGTGGCGCACGACCGAGGTTGTGAATGCGTACCATCAAGGCTCTGGTGACGTGCTATGTAGGTTCTGTTCGCACACGATTGAGACTGTGATGGTGTACCATTAAGGCTCTGCTGGTGTGCGATCAAGGTTCTGTTAGCGGACGATCAAGGCTCTGATGGCGTGCGATCGAGGCTCTGATGACGTGAGATCGAGGCTCTGATGATGTGAGATCGAGGCTCTGATGGCGTGCGATCAAAGCTCCAATGACGTGCGATCAAGCAGAGTAGGGTCTGGCTCTGGTAGATACTTTGCCGCTGCTCAAACTGGCTTTACTTATCGTAATTAATAACTGTATTGGCAACTGATGCCTTGTTCTGTATATATGATTTTTTTTTTTTTTTTCAAAAATGTGGTTGTTGAAACTCAACATCGCCTAGATCTGGTCGTGCGGGATGATGGTACCCTGCAGTGATGGTTAATTGCCGACATATTCAAATGTTTACTGTCTAAACATCGTGTTTGTGTAACAGACGCCCATGGGCTTTGTGGTCTCCTGCTTCATCTCGTGGGTTCACAGGAAATGGCCACTGTTGGTTTGACATTCAGTATTGTATGTTCTACCATATTCCATACACGCAAATTAAAACGAATTCGATTGTTCTTGAAATAAAAACAGCGAAGCTTGATAAAAGCCACTCAGCATTGTATAATACATAATATGCTAGCCTCTTGTAATATTTCTGATATACTCGATGGAAAGCTCGTCAACCTGTCTTTGTGCTTCGTTCGCATTGATAACAAAGGAAACAATCGCCGTGCATCAGAGATGAAATGTCAAGTACAATGTATATGTATGGCGGCTTCTACACGGCTTAAGTCTACATTGCCTGGAACCTGTTTCATTGACAACAGAAGATAATTGCTGTGCGGTATTGGAAATTATATAGACTTTCGGAGAAGGCGGCATGCCGGTTGCAAATGGTGCTTTTGTACGTGAACGAGCATATACAATTATTTCTATGTACTATATAAGTATGAATAACAAACAGATGACCAGAAGCAAGTTAATTGGCTTCTGGTATGACTGACTGCCAAATGAGCCAATAGTGGGATCAGTCAGCAATATACATTGGTCTGCTCCCCATCTCGCGTACATATGATAATGTACAGTTAAAAGCATTGGTGATAATGCCCGCTTGACCAGCAAATTCCTGGGCACCATCACATCACAACACAGTCACATGGTTTCAAATGGCTGTCTATGTTGTTGTTGTTGTTGTATTTTTAACAACAAAATTGTTGTATTTTTAACAACAACAAAACTAATGACAACCGTTTGAAGCCAAGTGATTGTGCATCACAAGGACTGGGATACGGAGAAATTCATTGCGTTAGTGAATTGTCGTGCGATTATTACCCGAGCCGCAATATTTATTTCTGAAAATGAAACAAATCTGACATTTCAACACCAAAAATTAACGTTCCATCATTGTTCCAAGAACTCGCTCTTCTTCTTTTTCTCGGACAATGGGAAAATACTTAGACTGTTTAACAGTTCCAACTTTCTCTGGAAAAGTTTATGATTTGATCATCAGATTTGCGAATACAGTATTTCAATCAAACTTTTGTCAGGTAACAACACAATCTCTTCAGAGGACATGACCCACGCAGGCAACAAAGGGGTATAGTGGCGTTTTCATATAGAAAAAAACTCCCTTTGTTGTTAAGTTAGTGAAGCCAAAAATTAATATCTTCAATTCTGTACCAAAATCTGTGTTCCGTACTGTAAAATATACCCAAGCTTTACACTTTAAATACAGAAATTAAATTGTTGCTTCACACATCGAATAATGGAGCTGAGGAATCTTTCTTTTTCTAAAATGAAGGTCTAAAATCCTTCCAAAGTTCGAAAGTTTGTTGTTGTTTTTTTGTTTGTTTTGTTTTTTTTGTTTTTTGTTTTCGTCTGGAATAAAAGTTCATGATCAAATGCCAAGTTTGGTGAAAAAATATTTCTTTCTACCGAATTAAGGTGTCGACAAGACGGCTATATAGGAGATACCCACTCAAGACTGGATTACTCGGCGAGCACTGCAGGGGCACATAGTTCATTTAACACACGGGGATTAATGGAGCTAGTAATTTATTTTTCATTTAACTTTTTAACAAATACTATTGAAACTTCATTAAATTGGCTGAAAAAAAAACTATCGGTGGTAAATTGAAGAAAATCTCTCCTCACTCACTGAATGTGCACGTTCATTATGTTATAAAAGAAACAAATTTGCTCCTAGGTATTTAACGCTCCTAGGTATTTAACGCTCCTAGGAGCTAAAGTTATATTGATCATATCGCCTCCAAATAAATCTCATGGATGTTGAACACACTCCTGTGTAGCTTTGCTCGATTTCTCCGTTAGAATGTTTATAACACGTTTATCAGATTGACATTCTAATATCTTCTATCCTATAGTAAGCGTAACGTCGTGAATTTGATCACAACGTCTGACATATGTAAAACTAAATAAATGTGTCTCATTTTTATACGTGTATACTTCCTTTTTAAAGTAGTCCATGCTTTCAAATACGTTTGATTAAAGTTATTAGTGAGCCTAGGAAGTTTGATGACTGACTTTTTCAAACACCGTTCCATTTAATTCGAATAATTCCTAAAAAAATGCCCTGGATGAATAGCTTTCATAAAACTTATTTTGCCGAGTTTATTTAATGTAATTCAATTGGGCCTAAACTGATAAGCTATCTAAAATCGTATCACTTAGGACCTTGAAACCCTGAGACTATCTGGTTCTTCATAATACCTGATATCTCTCTCTCTCTCTCTCTCTCTCTCTCTCTCTTTCTCTCTCCTCGATAGTTTATTAGTCTTAATAATTTGTACATTATATTGAGTAAAGTTTCACGATACGTTTCTTTGTAGGATGTCTGGATGACAAGTATCATTTTCTTTTATACGACCCAAGTATCACAATCAACGAAAGTTGCATTTGCCTATACTAAAGAAAACAATGCATTCTAATTAACCTGGTCATTTTGCTTCTACTTCAATTGATTTCAAGATCCAACATATAGCGCTTGTTCTTTCGTTCGTTCTTTTCTGCTTAATAAGCGGAATTAGATACAAATATCGACGAAGAAATGGTGTTATATAGCACTGTTACTGTTAACACTCATAAGCTTGTCCCGGGCCCCTGTGGGCGTGCAAGATGCTGTACTTCTTCGCACTCAAAATGTGAGCGGTGCTTCTAAGTTCATCTGTCGGCGAGAACCTCACACACGATGTTTCTGAATTCAAATTTTCATACAGACAATCAGACAATCTATCGTCACGCTTATTGAAGCATTCATGCCATGGATGCAATCGATTAGGCATTTCCGTGTTAAGGTCACAATTGACGTGGAATTTCCATATATAGGTTCAATTATGGTCTGTGTCAATCAGTGCAAGACAACTCACCACAACGTTGGAGGGCTTACAGGGGTTTCCTGTGATCACATTGACTATATTTTCAACAAGCATTAAAACATTTGACACGTGATTTGGTTTTTCTAATTTATGGATTGATCAACACTGTTAATATCCTGGCACTTAGGATTATTTTTATATAACGAATTACTTTCTTAGCAATATATAGCATTAACCTTACCGGATCTGTGTCGGAAGTCATTACATTTTTTATTCAAATTGCATAAAAATGCCCAAGATAATATTATTTTACATTAAATAAACTATTTCCTGATTTGTTATGCAGTTCTTGCTGATAAAGTTCCATAAATGAAAATTTCGAAAAATCTGACTGAAAATGGGTCAAAATGTCTTTTAGAATATGACGATATCTTCGGAACGGGTCCAGAACAGGAGCCCAATAAGGCAGGAGCCCTTAGGACAGCAACCCATATGGACACAAGCCCAGTGTGCTTATTCCAAAAGTGAACAAGAACCTAAAACTCTATGTTTTGACTCGAAAAAATTCAACACAAAGTATGTAAATGAAAATTTTAACAAATGAATAAATTTCAAGAAAAAAAATAAGGAAAAAAAATGTTCGTGTTGGACAGTCTATTTTCACATTTTGCTTTAAATAAGAAAAAAAATTATTGTTTTATTTTGTTATCATTGACATATTAAAAGGTACAAAATCTATTAAAATTTTGCTGAACATGTTGGACAGTCTATTTTCATTTTATTTTTAAAAATTTAAGAAACAAATTCTTTCTTCAATTTTTCCTGAAATTTAATCATTTGTTAAAATTTTCCTTTACATGTATTTGTTGGATAATCCCCAATCAAAATATGTTGTTGTGGGCTCGTGTCCACTCTTGGAATAAACCCATTGGGCTCGCGTCCATAAGGGCCCCTGTCTTATTGGTCTCATGCCCTGTGGATAAAAAAATATCAAAAAGGGCATCTCCCGCCCATTGGGCGCCGGAAGGTTTTGTCAAAAGGCCGTAAACCTTTGTCAGAATAGCTATGGAGCTGTGGAAAGTGACTTAACCAAAAAAAATTAAAAGGGCGCTTAACGCCCACAGGGGACCTGGACCATAAAATGTACATTTATACACCGTAACATGTGTTGCTCTATACTCTTACAATGAAAGTGTTGTACTTTACATTTCACTGTTAAATGAGTGACAACGTCATATAAAGTTTTATATGTGTAACTCTCTCAGTAGCTGTCGAAAAAGTTATATCCAACATTGTAGTGTTGTATCAGGAGCATTTTACAAGTATTATATTCCAAACATAGTATGCTGAATAAACAATTGTAAAGTGTTGTATTGCTCCTGATACAACCCTATAATGTTGGATATAACACTTTATTTTGACACTTTTTGAGGCTTTATATCACTATGTTGTCATTCCAACGTTTATGTTGTTAAGTACAACGCTTTTATTTTAAGAGTGTATATATCGTCATAGAATTGAGCTTACGATAGTATTAGAGGGGGTCTCAGAAGTGAGGAAAAATAAGGAATGAAAAAGGGCAATATCACCCACTGAGGACCGGGAATATAAAGTTGTCCTGTCGGTACCCCCTGTAAAGCCACACATTTTTTCGCAAGTTCGTGTCATGATAGTAGCTACGGGGTCACTGCCGTGACCAAAATGAAACTGAACTTTAAAAAAGAGCGTCAAAAGCCCACTGGAGTCTTTTTGGTCAGAAGGTAGAAAAACTGTGTCAGTACAGCTATGGGGTCGGAGAGATACGCATTTAACACCCAGGAGCCAGGAAAATTAAGTGTACAAGTTGTGTAAGTTTATCTGTCCCCAAAGATTTCCACTGTGATATTTGAGGCATATCCCACTGAGTATAGGGCAGGGACAAAAAGGGCAATCCCCATCCGAAGGACAAGTTTTATGCTAGCTACAACCCAATCTCAGTAAACTCGTATATAATATTACGGAATATTATATCTGACTGTAGCGCTATATAAATCCCGTGCGACTTGGAAACTATATGTGTTAGCGAATCAGGTGGTTAGCTTGATGAAACAATATTAAAATCACGCCCGAAGTAATTACACACGGTAGCACATGTACCGGTACTAATATATAAACATTATCGGGAAACGGTATCAAAATATGGCATCATTTACAGACAGTGTGCTAGGTAAACCGTAAAGATCAGAGTTTACTCCCGCCGAAAAGTCTGGTTTTGTTAGGGGGTAGAAAATATCGAAATATTGTGCCGTGCGAAGGTGTTAATCTCCGTGAACTAATCGTCAATCATTGATAGAGATAAAAGGCAGAAATTGTCGTGATTGGCTTATTATGGGATCTCGTAGAATATCGGCGAATATTTCGCACGAAGTTTTCATAGCGTTACGTCTAGATGTTATTCCCCTGCTTTACCATCTTGGTTTACCTAGATCGGCTACAATCTACAGATGAATTACTTCGTCGAATTCAAGATCCACTGATGACCTTACTGTCGTGGTACGGACGATCCACATTATGCAAAAGTTCAGCATGGGTTTGAAACATTTTGCAGGTACCTGCTATAGTATGTAAGGGGAGATACAGTTCCAAACCATGTGGCCGCGTGGAATGCTATCAAAGTTTCCACTTGGATTGTTGGCAAAAGCACATGTAAGCGAACATACTCCATAGGGTTGTTAGATGTACTCAGTGTCACGGACAGTCTTCGACACATTTTGTCGAAGTGAGCAAGCACATCCGTGATTCGACGACAAATTGATTATCGACGCGGTATTAAAGCTTCTACGCGGTTGTACAGGTACATGAATACAGCGCAGTACAGGGCGAGTGTCGGATTATTCATGGTTGACTACTATCATCAACCCTAGTCAATGTTCGTTTGACAAATCCGTGCCACGACAGAACATGGGTTTGGCATAGCTTTAAGAACTGTCGTTCTCCAAATATACCCGTATTTGAGCAAATTAGAAGCCAGGAAAAGTGTCGTACATTTCATCCTTTTTCAACTAAGTTGTACGTTTCGGTGATTGTTCAGACTGGAGAGACGCTCATGTGTCATTTCCGCGATGACATCAAAGAGGTCGTTCAACGGCGTCTCATTGTGAACTAAGCCTGTCTGTGAACACGGCGAAGCATGCTGCAGCGCAGTCTATTCGATGGCTGTTAGTTTAAACGGACTGTTCGAGTAATAGCTGTTGTGTCGACATCTGCGTGCAAGTATACAGACCTGTATTATGAAGGACCCCATTTTCGAGGTGTCTAACTTTGGGTCAAATGATTTTAAAGATATAATAATAAGTATAAAACTTCCGATTATCATAAGCATTTTCCACCGAGGAAAATGGGCAGGGTTTGCAGCAAGAGGTGCTCGGAAAGTCACTCTGCTGGACTCGTTCTCAAGTAACAGTAACAAAGAATGGCCATTTCTTTGGGAGGAGAATCAAGCGACGTCCGATGACCTGGCAACTCAGTCGACAGTCTGTACCTTATGTTCTAGTCCCAGCTTCGACAATCTGTATCCATAAAACCACATTTCATGTCAAATCTGATTCAGCTACCATATGTACATCCATAATTAGCACTCCTTTTACCTTTATGGTAGTTTTGGATAAATCAATTGATGGTTCACTCTTTGTAGACGATTTCAACATTTCGTGCAGTGGAAAAGGTATACACAATATTGAGACAACATTACAACTTTGTCTGAATAGAATTCAGGAATGGTGTCTAGAAAATGGCTTCAAATTCTCCGGAGCTAAGACAAATTGTATACACTTGTTCAGAAAGTATTTCCAGCACAAAGATCCAGTACTTACATTAGATGGAACTGAGTTTAAAGGTGAAATGCAAAGGTTTTCCTATTTCCCTATTTATATTCTTCGCGGGCTAGTTTATGATGGAAATATCAGCCCAAATACTCTGTTTGGTTTTATCTGAAGTATTTTGTCTCCTGATAGCTTTTGAAAAGTGCTTCGAAGTTGGCATCTCAAGCCCGGCCGATTTCAGAAATGAAATCCGCATCGCTTATCTGCCCTTGTTTGACGTTCGTTTGTGACGTCAAATCAGACCATCTGGCTGGGCGTCAATACTTGTAAGGGTGCATTCCACACCTAAATGATGTGCGGTTAAAATAGACATGGGTTCGGGTCTTCGGGCTTAAATATATGTAAAATCTTTAACAAAACCCCTGTGGAAGTATATATTTTCTGAATGGGTACACCCATGCCATTATTCCAGGAGACAAGTGAGCTATTCAAATTGAAAAGGAAAGACGTGCAATCCTCATTAAACCTTCTTCAACTTTTCTGAAAAACTCCATAAAATGTACGAAAATGTGCCAAATTCGACCCACCATCCAGAGAAAACAAACGAAATGATTTTCTTGTTAGACTTGCGAAAGTTTCTGAATCATGCAGATAACGAAACCGAAGGGTGTCCACCTTGCACCCTTGAGCATTTTGATAAAACACCTTGTTTCCATGGCAACCACAGGAAAAATAACTAATATTATAAGAAAGTGAATAATTTGATCAATATCTGAATATTTTGCTCATCCTGGGGTCTAGAGAGATTAAACTTGCCACACTGTACCTTAGAAAGTATTAGAAAATAATTATATGATATGAAATAAAATACGTTTTGTCACTTTTACCTCACAAAATATTAAATCTAGAAGAAAAATGCCCAAGATATCATTTTTGTTGTGCCCATACGGCCGCCATCTTGAATTTGCCCATGAAGCTTTGACCTGAAACTTTTGCCTATAGGCTCATATTGACCACAATGCGATGAGCTATAAATCCTAACCAAAGCTCTCATCTCTTTGTAGTTCCAGAACCACAGAAGGAAGATCGTTAAAGCGGGAGGGGAAGATTCCTCCGTCCCAGATATTCCGGAATCTCAGATACATATGGTATGTTTTTGGTCCCGCTTAAGAACAATTTATACCCCTCGAGAAATTTGACTTAATGTATTCATGGAACTACAAGTGATATACTGTTAGTCCCCGAGACCCGCCCTCTGTACATGTCATTCGACGAATATATGTAGCTTTATGGTTTTGGTGGAAAGTTCAAGCCGTACTCTGGGTATTCTTGCATTGACCAGGTTACCCCATGTTGAGACGTTTACTCCATCAGACGTCCTTGATGCTAATTCATTGCTAGGGGCCGTGCATGTGGATACTTCATGGTCTCCACATGAACATCTGCAATAAAAGCGCGACTAAGATACTAAGGCTACGTCCGAGAATCCACCGAAGTCTCGGGTGTGAAAGTGAAGTGCCGAAGGTAGCTTTCCTGTGGAGTCATATGGTTGCTTTTTAGTCGCCAGACGTCGACAATTTTCGTCACCTTTTGGATATCGCTTTGCACTCACAGATGACTATCGTCAGTAGAAGCATATGACTGAGATACGGAAACGCCGTAAGCATCAGAAATTCTCGCTCGGTGATGTGTTTCAAGGCAGTACCGTCAGAATATCTTCGACCTGTGGGATAATCTCGCTTTTTCGCCATTATATGTTATCGCTTAGAAATCAGATTCCTAAACATGTATGTGCGTCTACGAATAATACAATGATTGGATTGTCATCCTTGTTGTTGTTGTTGTTGTTCTCTCATCTGTCAAAATCATGGCGTTAAGGCGTTAAGATAAGGCGTTAAGATAAGGCGTTAAGGCGTTCAGATAGGGCGTTAAGGCGTTAAGATAAGGCGTTAAGGCGTTGAGACGGGCGTTGAGACGGGAGTTGACGAGCGTCACTGCATTTCGATGAATTAGTGACAATTCCATGGAATATCTAGAAAATCAGAGCTTCTGAGCTATTTCACCACGGCGTTGAAGCGTTGAGCTTGGCGTTGGCGGGCGTTGCTACAAGATGACGCCCCACACGACGCATTCGGACCACGGATGGCCTCTACCCCAAACACCTTCCTTCACACCCTCAAATGCCCACTTTGGCTATTACTCCTACTGATGACGTCACCAATGACGTCACAGATGACGTGGACATCCCTCAAGTCGTGATTCATGCCACAAAAGTTTCACTTTGACACCTCACACGACGCATTCGGACCAAGAATGGTCCATCTCTACCTCAAATATACTCCCCACGCACCCCCAAAATGACCACTTTACTTAATACACCCCAACTGCGCATGCGCAGATTGGCGTGACTTCCAATAAAAAACACGCTACCGCACGAAAGCTTCTCTAGGATACCCCAACCGGGTCATTTGGGCCAAACATGGGCCATCTCTACCCCAAACACATTCCTTCACACCCGCAAAATACCCACTTTGGCTACTACTCCTACTGATGACGTCACCAATGACGTCGCCGATGACGTGAACATCCCTCAAGTCGTGGACTATACCACGGAAGCTTCACTTTGACACCTCACACGACGTATTCGGACCAAGAATGGTCCATCACTACCTCAAACACCTTCTTTCACACCCGCAAAATACTCACTTTGGCTACTACTCCTGCTGATGACGTCACCAATGACGTCACAGATGACGTGGACATCCCTCAAATCGTGGTCTATACCACGAAAGCTTCACTTTGACACCTCAGACGACGAATTCGGACCTAGAATGGCCCTTCAATCGCTCAAACACACCCCCACGCACCCCCGGAATGCCGGTTTTCAATACTACGGCCAAACTGCGCATGCGCTATATAATGAAACAGGACTGGACACCAGTTCAAATCGACGCTACCCCAAGAGAACTTCAAAATAAGGCTTCATACGCCCAAATCGGACCAATAATGGTCCGTCACAAACCCAAAACGTCCATTCCAAAACAATTTTTTCTACTGTGCATGCGCGGAATGACGTCAGTTTCACGTCACACCCATCCAGTTGGATGCTCCCTTACGAGTGCTTCACACTGATACCTCACACGACCCAATCGGACTACTGGGGGTCCACCCCAAAGCTACTTGCCCAATGCACATGCGCACAGTGACTTTTTCAAAAAAAATCACCGCTTAGCTTCGAGACAAGATGCCACAACCCATACCGCAAATGCACAGGAGTAGGTTTCCCAGTGGGACTAACATTGTGCACTGCGCCAGTATGGACCTATCCACACCACCTCAGACCTCCCCGAGCTTGTCAAAAAATTTCACCGCTTAGCTTCGAGACCCCTCCCATCGTGTTCTACGTGGTGAGACGAAGAAGACAAGATGCCACAACCCATAGTAAAATCCACCCGAAAACAAATGACCACCCCTATCCCAATCCCCGTATAGATGCAAATGTTCGAATCAGGGGAGATGACCCGGAATTTGGCCTACACAGGGTTCGCCCAGTCAGAGTTGTCTTCCTTGCCTCCAGAGGGCAGCACGATCGATGTCGTGATGTCAAAAGTGAATCCCCACAGCAAGCGCCGCCATTTTGTATGTTTAGTTTTTGCGGAGACATACTGGACAATAAACGCTCGACTCTGTGGTCGCACTGATCATAGACTCGTCCAATCTGATTAAAACTCAGACTTTATAACCGCTCCTCTATCGGACATGTCGCTAATTAAGATCTGGGACAGTCTGTATTTTAAATCTGTCGCGCATGTCAGACTGGCGACCAGTCACAGTCCAACTTCAACGGGCGAATATATGCCTATCCGGTTATATCTGTAGTGAACGAGGCGCATACATATCCAACACAGGCGTCTGACGAAGTTCCTGCTCTCCATGAGCAATCACCGAAGATTATTATTTGCTCGGATAGGCACCTATTCGCCCGTTAAAGTTGGACTGTGATTGGTCGCCAGTCTGACATGCGCGACAAATTTAAGATACAAACTGTCCCAGATCTTAATTAGCGACATGTCCGATAGAGGAGCGGTTATTAAGTCTGAGTTTTTAACATTGAGACTCGTCATAATAACATCATACAACACCTATAGGTTATGTTTATTACTATAAGTCTTACTTCCCATGGTTTCATGTATTTTTTTCGTGGTAATACCCTCGTGTATTGAGCTCTGCGGAGAGGGTTCCCCACTTGCCATTTATGCTGGGTATAATGCTGGCGATATTGTCGGGGACCATCCTCTTTACATGCATTCCAGGCGATTCACATTGGGGCAGCGGGAGATCACTATTCTTCACATGACCGGACGTCGCCGGAAATGACCTTCACATGACCTTTGATCGGGAAGTAACCTTTGACCCGGATATGATCTTTTGACCCGGAAGTGACCTTTGACCGGATGTGACGTCATCTTGACTTCATCGGAAGTGACGTCACTCCGCGATGCCCCTCATTTTTTTGGACCCTCAATGCGACAGAATTTCAATCAACTTATGCTACTACTCACGAATCATGACATAGTCGGCACGGTACCGGCTCAGTACTCGCCTTCTAGGGAGGTGGAAGATTTGTTAGCATTCATAGGTTCTCAGTCTCATTTATCCACTGCTAAATAAGTCTCTGGATCAGTCTACATTCTATATCGGATTGATCCCATGTAGGTCAGTTCATTTGTCGCCACGTGTGAATGTTTGCTTTAACCTATTCGTTTTTGTCGGCCATTTTATTTTCAAAGTTTCAGACAGAGGAACTTAAAATACACCTTGGCAAACATTTTTTTAATTCAGCATCTCCAAATTCTGATAAAATTTATGTTTGTCAATTTTTAACCGAAAATACCTGCAGGTTTCTTGTCCAAACACACATTTCCAAAACCGGCAGTCACAGCAAGAGTTAAAATTCTCAACGTTCCCTGATCGATCTAAATATCAAATAAGCTACTATTGTTTGGTATAAGAGCATTATATATCAAACAAATTCGGATTTCCACTCAGAGCTGATTATAAGTGTTGACATTTAATTACGAAAACATATTTATTCTTTTTATAGTACACCCACGCCTTAATGACATTTAGATGTACTGGGTACTGTATGTATGCTATCGCCACAAACGATAGATCACATTGAGCGGGGGAATTATATATTCACACACGGAAAATTAGCCAAACTCCACACGTAGACAATCCACTTGCAATGGCACAGATGTATATATGCCACCGGGTCAATTTCTATAAGATTAAAATCTGGACAGATTAGGCTGGTTAAAAAAATGTTCGTGTCTATCATCACCGCCCGCCCCGAAATATCCGTCCCCTCGTAATTTTATTTTTTTATTATTATTTTTTTCCCCGCATTTTGACTTTGCAACCGCCTGAGTCAAGGTACTGCAGCAACGGAACCACATGGACATCCAGATACAAGTTTGCGTCATTCACCAATTGAATATTTGGTCAGACTTGCTGGAATAATTTACCTTTGTTCGAGTATAGTTTGGGGTGTATGTCCCCTTCCCCCGCCCCACCCACTCCGCCTCTCTCCGTTTCTCGTCCGGGGTTTCACAGTACTCTTTCCTGATACAGTAACACATCTCACAGAAAGTTTGTGGACATTGGAACGGGAGGGACGCAGGTTCACCCAAAAGTGTGACGTTAGACTAATTTGTATGATTTGTATTCTGTCGAAAGTAGGTCAGTCAGAGCAATATTTTGAAAAAGTGGAAGAAAAGCGACCGTATTAGTTTATAAAGCGATATAACTTCTGAAAAGCTGCGTGAACGTGTAGGGAAATTCTTCAGTAATTCACTGGTGTAAAGTAAGCGCAAAAGAGAACGGCAGGATGATTCTTATAGAATTTTTATCCGGACAAGTGTACGAGCGCGGCCTTGTGGTTGCCGTCATTTGGCGTTTTTATTTTAGGTGATATTACTCTGAACCCAGCCATAAGACCTATAATATACCATCTGTCGTCGTTGGCCAGGGGTCAGATGAAGCTGGGATTACAAAGTGACTTGGTTAGCAGTGGATGTCTCCGTCGATGTTGTTGTTGTTCATATTTAAAAAAAAATCATCAAGAATATAATTATTTTCCACCTTTTCATACACCACAATGACAGTGGATATCATAAAATGAGTTCTATACGACCTACACCGATCTACATACCTGTCCTCTAGTATATCTTTATCTGTCTTTTATAGATACTAGGTAAAATAGGGAGATTGCGTGCCCTTTCTATACTACTCATCGCGCACTACTCATCGCACATGCGCACTCGACCCATTCTACTGTAGGGTGCAAGCCTGGCCCATGGAATCTCAGATAGTGAAAACCCCAGGTCTCTCTCCCCACCCTATCCCGCGCCACACCTATGCGACCCGCTGTGCCCTTTCTATACTACTCATCACGCATGCGCAGTCGACCCATTCTACTGTAGGGTGACCAAGGGATCTCATGAAGTAGGAGGAGGAGTCGGACACGCCACGGATTAAGAAACTTGCCTCCCTGGCCGGCTTCTTTAATAGTATGAGTAAAGCGGAGTAGGAGGAGGAGGAGTAGGAGGAGGAGTAGGACACGCCACGGATTATACTAGGGAGATAGAGATGTAGTAGTGGAGGGGTATGTAGATCGGTGTAGGTCGTATAGAACGCAGTTTTATGATATCCACTGTCATTGTGGTGCAAGAAAAGGTGGGAAATAATCACATTCTTGAAAGAAAAGAATTCAACAACAACATCGAAGAAGACACCAACTGCTAACCAAGCCACTGTATCGGACTACTACCAGCTTTCTTGAACAGGAGCAGGTTTTTCTGTTGATATATGGGTATGGTTCCCAAGTGAGGCCATAGTTAGGATACAGGAACGAATCGTGATAATATATAACTCTGCTATTATTAATGACTAATATATGATACCGTTCAGGAAGATTAGACCAATAAGAAAAATGCCATGGAAAAGTAAATGAATGTCAATAGTGGAAAGTTGCATCCACCATGGAAAAACACTATACCACTTTGGAGCTCTATATCCACAATGGGGATAGCCTACCTCCAATAATCATAGAAAGTCGTGGAACATAGAGAAATTTCCTTGACGATGGGGTAAACAGTTTCACAAAAACCGGAACCCAGCTCCCAGGCTAGACGTCATTTCAACATTAATCCAGTGAGCAAAATGACTGCCGAACAACATTTGCGGGGAAACTAATATCAGGGCTGTTCCCACGTTGGTATGCTATCTGGGATATTTTAATGGCATCATCGAAACCCATTGAACGCGACTCCGTTGTTATAAAACTAGTTTGTGTTTAATTGATTCCGTTTTAAATGAAATTAACACTTCATACGATGTTCATTCGATAATTTGCGAGGAAGTAAAAGGACGTGGAAATGTTTCTATATCATTGACACAGAATTTATTTTTTGTGGACGACGGCTGAATACTGAATGTCGGATGTGACGACCAAATACCTGTATGTGACAGGGTTACGAAAGCCGAGAGGGGACTTCTCACTTCCGACTTCTGACTTCGGACTTCTGACTTCTGACTTCCGACTTCGGACTTCTGACTTCTGACTTCCGACTTCCGACTTCTGACTTCCGACTTCAGACTTAGGATTTTTTATCTTTTATAATGCATTACATCTTAAATTATGAAGCATAGAATAACACAATACCATTATTATGGCATATTGTGCTTAAATATCTCCTTGCATGTACTTATAATAATCAGATAACCATTGAAGTTTATCTTGAGCTATGTTCTGATTATTAAAATGCGATAACTTGTATAATGTAAATCGAAATGCCCTATGTCACAAGTCAGAGGCGCCCCAATTACATAATATAATTGCACAGTTTGATACATTACGAATAATCACATTTAATGCACCCTTTCCACATTAATCGTTGGACAATGCTGTCTTGTCCCAGTGGCGGCGACAGGTGCACAGCACGTGGACCACCGCGTGAACTCCGGTTCGTTCTCATGATCCCTTCTTTATGTATATACTAATGCCATTTAGAAAGTAGTTAACATTTATATCCAATTATTTTTACGATGACACTTTCTCAGTAAAGCACAAATACTAGTGCTGGATGAGTCGGTCCCGTGCGAGACTCGAACCGGAAGTTTATAACATATCCCAATAAAGGACTAATAAGCTTACATTTATGATAATTTTGACAACCTCAGGTCGAAAATATACCAGTCAATGTCCATTAAAATATATTCTGGGTTAACCCTATCTGACCTGGGCTTTTTGGGATCTGTCCAGGGGGCGGGAGAGTTCCCCCGTAAATATTGAAAGAAATTGTGGTAACGTTGTCAATGCCACAGATGAATACGACTCAATTACATTAAATAATTGCACAATTCTATTCAACTGATCACAATTACTTCCAAAGCATTATCTAATAATATAGTATGATAATTTACGCATCAATGCGACAAGGGGATGTCATTATATTTATTGATTATTCAATATTTTTCACGATTTTCTGCTTTCCTAGATGCTAGAACACTAAAAAAAACTAAACCTAATTTTGTCAAGCCCAAGCCAAATCATATCATAAGATCGTACCATTACTCCCAAATATAATTAACAAATAATATAAATATTTTTGTATCAAGACATTTTAGTTCTCTCCCCTCCCTTCTCCAAACCTCTTGATAATTTTGATTATTTTAAGGGGAACTCAAATGGATAATTAAAACTTCTGTGGGGGAGATATTTTGTTGCCAAATATCTCTGAAATTGCCCCATAGTTCTAAAGGTTTTTTTCGCATTTTTTGCATGAAAATATTTCCATGGTTGAGGAAAAGCTTTCTGGAACTGGTAAAAATTTGATAATTTGAGTTATTAGTGAGTTAATTAGATAGACAAATAAGAATAGGATTCTGATACCTTTGCAGTCAATTAACTTGGGCAAGGAAGTGTATTAGTTGAAATGATTTTTTAATAAATATGAAACTTTTGTTACTCTATATTCGTTAATAAGATATCATAACTCGTGCAATTTCCAAAATAAAGCCCTTTGTAACCTGTTGATATGGGAACCGTATTTCGATAAATACTTAGAACTTTTTAGAACTATTTTTCATGATGCTATAAATAAGCAATATTACAAAGAAAGAGATCAGACTTATTGCTTTGCGACAATTCCAGTATAATCTAGCTCATCATCTTGAGTTCATTTGATGACATCATCAAATATCATTTGCAATAAATTCCATCAATAGCAGATTTAAACTTAAAACGCAATGTCTCTGTAACTGTGGCCTAAAACTGGACCTAGAATATTGGGGTTCCCTTTTAAATTGCCAATACTAGTAATCAGAAAGACCAAAGCACAAAGTCAGAGACGGAAATAAAGGTATTATTATCATGTATGTGAAGGTACAGTTGCGAGGGGTGAATGGATGTTCAAAATTCTGAAGTCAGAAGTCGGAAGTCGGAAGTCAGAAGTCAGAAGTCGGAAGTCAGAAATTGGAAGTCAAAATGCCTTGATCCAAACAATATTTATATTATTGTTAATTATCTTTGGGAGTAATGGTACGATCTTATGATATGATTTGGCTTGGGCTAAAATTAGGTTTAGTTTTTGTTTGTGTCCTAGCATCTAGGAAAGCAGAAAATCGTAAATAATATTTTAATAATCGATAAAGATAATGTCATCCCCTTGTCGAATTGATGCGTAAATTATCATACTATATTATTCGATAATGCTTTGGAATTAATTGTAATCAGTTGAATAGAATTGTGCAATTATTTTATGGAATTGGGTCGTATTTATCTGTGGCATTGGGCACATTATGTTACCACATTTTTTTAAATATTTACGGGGGTGGGGGATAAATGCACCGCGCACCCAAGACAGATCCCAAAAAGCCCAGGCCAGATAGGGTTAACCCAGAATATATTTTAATTGTTATTGATTGGTATATTTTCGACCTGAAGTTGTCAAAATTATCACAAATGTAAGCTTATTAGTCCTTTATTGGGATATTTGATCCATGCATATCATCAATACATGATAAACCCGCTTCATTTTATAAACATAAGGGAGGGATCATGAGAACGAACCGGAGATCACGCGGTGGTCCGCGTGCTGTGCACCTGTCGCCGACACTGGGATAAGACAGCATTGTCCAACGATTAATGTGGAAAGGGCGCATTAAATGTGATTATTCGTAATGTGCAATTATTAGGGCATTTCGATTTACATTAGAAGTTATCGCATTTCAATAATCAGAACATAGCTCAAGATAAACTGAAATGGTTATCTGATTATTATAAGTACAAGCAAGCAGGTTTTTAAGCACAATATGCCATAATAATGGTATTGTTTAATTCCATGCTTCATAATTTAAGATGTAATGCATTATAAAAGAAAAAAAATCCTAAGTCTGAAGTCGGAAGTCAGAAGTCGGAAGTCAGAAGTCAGAAGTCGGAAGTCAGAAGTCCCCTCTCAGCTTTCGTACAGGGTGCTAATACGCAAAACGCATTCCATATTAATTAGAAATTAACAAAATATCTCCCATTTCATCACCACCAACCTGGGAATATATATTTAAAGATTGTCTCGCTCAACAAAATGATCGTAGTACAATAGTATGAGAAGAATGAACAAATCCACAGACATTTCATCAAATTCGCCCCGACAGGCCTGAAACGTAATATTCGGAGGAGCACATACTGGCAATATCAACATTCGAACATCCACGAAAATGCGGCAAGCTATACCCATCGGAGAGCACAATTCTTTGCATCTATTATACCCATGAACGTCAGCTTCGGATAATCGAAGTCCGATTAGCGGCACTGCCGGTATGTATTGGTAGCAATTTACGTTCAGTCACACTAAAAAAAATGAGACAGTGCAATGCTTACCTGAAAAGAAAATCCTGTGTCCCCGTTCCTGACATGTGTATGAGCCATATACTTAGTAAAGGAACAGTCACTCAGTGTCCTTGGCAACTGCAGCTATAGCAAGCTCTTATATTACATGTATATATAGTCTAGTGACTGAAGGCGCTTCAAGACAAGCGTATCACTGTGCTCAGACGGCTGTTCTGCGACTACGTTCATTGACACACCTGCCCGATCAGCACGTCCACACTAGGTAGCAAAATCCAAAACATCAATACCGGCGCATTAATAATGAAAAACTGATTGATTTGACTGCGGGCGACGTATAGAAGCTACCCGCCTGGAAAGTTTTATTATGTGTATGGACTCTTGTTTCACAGGCCGCAAAAAACATCCATCAGAGTGTTAATTGTTACGGCATTACTAGATATCTGTCATAAATATGAGTGGGACAAGCGAATTCAAGAAATTGATGGATTTCTCAGGACGGCGCAGTACTGTCAACGGTTCTAACCGGTTGGCTAAATATTATTTCTATGGCACCGACTTGCGGTAAATTATTCATTTCTCAGCTTTACGCGAATGACACCTGGGCTGCAGTTAATCAGGCTAATTATATACTCAGCATTGAACAGACAACCGTTGTCAAATCAATTAATCAATATCGCCGGTTCCGTCTTCGAGGAAATAACGTTTTGGTCTGACAAATGCTGTAGAGTATCGCACCATCTACTGAATACAATTATCAAGTACATGCATAATGGAACATCATGATGTCTTGCCGGCATCATTGAAAACTGTTGACCGCTACTCTCTTGCAGGAAACTAGCCTATGTTTATGTATACTATGACTTTTTGAAATTGGTGCTAATGCTGTTATATGAAATATGGAATAGGTCTTTGGATTTTGGACGCGGAAATTCTTTAATGGACGACGGCTGAATAATGAATGACAACCGGACGCTTGTAATTGCTCATATACAAGCTGCCCAACGAAAATGAAACATGCGGGAGTATACGTGCTGTTGAAACGGGCTGATCTTAAAGAGTATGCAAGGTCCACCAGATCCAACAGGATTGTGAGGCTGCAATGAACACACTCGTACACTGATCTTGGCCAACGAGGGAGTTCGATTCGACCTGTCACCTTGTCTGGATCGAGGAGGTTGGAAATGAAGACCTGTAATGACAACCAAAGCAAATAAATACAATCTCAACATATAATTCAATAAACGGGTATAAGATTCAGTTCACGGTAGCGTACAATTCCGGAAAAGAAACGAAGACCCTAATCTAAAAATAAAGCTTACCTGTACTTTTATAGTTACCTTAAATGAAAGTCCAATATAAAAAGATAAATAAAATTATTCACAAATGCCCTACTCAAGACGCGAACAGGCTTGGTCGCGGCCATAGGCTGGGTACGACTGACTCCTCCGCATGGTTAAGTCCGACGTCTATCTTCCTTTCCCGGTCTGTACGGACTCCTCGTCCCCGTCTTGCCTATATGTAGGTACACGACATGGCCCCTCCAAGCGTTGGTAATTGTCAATGGGTCGTCTCTCCGTAAAACATCGCAGGACAAATCCATTGCACGGTTAACCACGGCAGCAGGTGGCACTTCTCGTAGGAATAGACCCCAGGCTTCAGCGACCCCGCTCTATAGCGACTCACTCCGCGGCCCGGACGAATCATCAAGCCTAGAGATCACGGCTACATAATCCACACAGGATCTGGCGATACGGACATCGATAACACACGGTGGATGGGCAGGCACCTGATCTAAGAACACTCTTTTCTCACTACTGTATTAAACAATATTAATAAATAGATAGCATTGAATTATATGACTTAGCCGAGGCTAGATACAAGTTTGTGGGAGGCTGTATGCCTGTGGGTGTATGAATGGATATACCCTAGCCGAAGCCGGTGGAGGGCCCTCGGTGGGCGGGTGTCCTCCCTCCTCCGAAGCCGGTGGTCACACAGTATAGGTAATATGTATGAATGACAAACCCTGGCAAGTGCCGGAGATTTGTGTGTGTAAGCGTGAAAGGATGGCAGATCCTAGCCTGGAGCCGGAGAGCTGGGTGTATAAGAAAATGTTTCAATGGGTAGACCCTAGCCGGAGCCGGTGGTCACCCACTGTATGTAAATGTACAAATATCAAGTCCAAGCCGGAGCCTGTGACTCGTGAGAGTAAGAGTGAATGCGTGGCAACTCATAGTCAGAAGCCGGTGAGTTGTGTGTAAAAGTAAATGTGTGAATGATTGGACCCTAGCCGGAACAGTGTAGGTAATTGTATGAATATCAAGACCTAGTCGGGGCCTGTGATTTGTGACTATACGCGTGAATGAGTAGCAACTCCTAGCCTGAAGCCAGTGAGCTATGTGTATAAGTAAATTTGTACATGTGTATTTAATAAACTCAAAGAAATTATTGACCACACCGTATAATAAATCTTGAGGAAAATATCAGGCAGCGACTTTTTAAACTTTGAACAAAGTATTATTTCGTTATTCCACAGCACATTAGGTTTCAAGAAAAGTCAGTTGTTCGTATAATGACCTGGAAACGTTACATATAGAGAAAAAGGTTGACCGATATTCAGAGAATTTCTTAACTATTTTATGTTTACATTGAATCATCTAGATTTTGTTCTTATTAAGTCTATTTTTGACGATTAAACACTTTCTCGTTTCATAGTAAGATGAAAATATGAATCAATAAACGTAAATAATACTAAAATTAGCACGAAATTTGCCCGCCTGCCCCTTGTAAACGCCCCCATGGTGATGGAAATATGCACTCTAATAATCAGTATCGTACTCACTAATTATGCCGCACGTACAAGCTCCTTAATAATCTTCTCTTGCGTGGAGAGTGAGCCATTCATAACCCTAGTTCCAAACATGCTCAGTGCTATGATGACGTATAAGGATATGTCGTATTGGCACAAGCACTGTAGTTTATATCGACACATCGAACAAAAATAAATCCTAGTTCTTTTGAATAACCAGATTTCCTTATAGCAGATGTACAAATATCAATTTGTGTGTTTTTGTTACAAGCAAAAACAATTCCGGTAAGCTAAATGCCCCAAATACCAACATAGTTCAAGGGAAGCACGTGGACTTGACCAGCCATTTTTTATGCATTTTGGCCACTGCAATTCTTTCGAATCTGGAGCTCAATGCAGACTTGAAGGGAAAACAAACTTTGGCGGTTTTTGGATTAGAAACAAAATTAGTTTCATCAAAGTCACACACTAAATAGTTGTTTCCGAGTAAACTTTACATTATAGCACCAAAAGCAATACAACAGACCCTCCTCTAGCTCTGACCGTACCTATCTACATGTAGGCGTGTATAAATCCCACTTGTGAACGCCCGATATAGCTCCTTTATCCTGAATCTTGGAAATCAATGCAGTGGTCGTGTTGTGAAAAAATGTGTTGTCTATGGGAATTGCAAAGAACAAATGTGGGGCGCAGAACAGTGCAAATAAGAAGTGTTTGACAAGTAATCAGTTAACGTCGTTCCGGCAATTTTAGTATTTTCTCGCCAATTAGATGGGCACGGAGACACATCCAAGCGCATGCGTTGACTTTGATATTTGAGAAAATTATTATGACCATCCACGGACGTGATAAATAAAGATTTCGCGTGTAACATGGATAAAACAAGAAGTTCATCGACAAAAATAAAACGTGCGCGAATTAAATGAAATCGATTGATTTTAGGAACAAAGTCCGCATATTCTCCGAAAGAATTGCCCCACAATGATGAGGATGACGATGATGATATTTTCCATTATCCCGCTGTATAATTAATGAGGATAATCCGATGCATTATTAGTTGAAACCTCTGGTGACTGCACTAATGGCTTAAGCTTTTGAACTAGATGCCAGTTTTCACCCAGCTGGGCAACCTTCGAGCAAGCTAAAAAAATTTGAAACACAAATACTTCATACCGGTACGGTACATTTTTTAAAGCCATATGCCGATACAATTTCGTACTAACAGTCTACTCTCTTCTGGGCCAATTATGATGATAGCCTACCGGAAAAGAACATGAGCGTGTCCTTGGTAATGCTGTTTCACACATGGCTTTTGAATCTATCTAGACCCGAAATTGCTATGTATGTATGCATGAAAGACCTTGTGGTGCACCACACCAATGTGGTTCTTTCTTCTCCTTACCATATCTTTCACACACATTCATGTGATCTTGTTTGAAGGCGGTTGCATGACTGCATGAGTTTTCTTGTGTGTCGGTCCTTATTCGGAGATATATGATCTGCTGTGTCTCTTCTTGTTCGGAGATGTATGATCTGCTGCGTTGGTCCTTGATCGAAGATGTATGCTCTGCTGAGTCCTTGTTCGGAGATGTATGCTCTGCTGCGTCGGTCCTTGTTCGGCGAAGTATTATCTGCTGCGTCGGTCCTTGTTCGGAGATGTATGGTCTGCTGTGTCGGTCCTTGTTCGAAGATGTATGCTCTGCTGCGTCGGTCCTTGTTCGGAGATATATGGTCTGCTGTGTCTCTTCTTGTTCGGATATGTATGATCTGCTGCGTCGGTTCTTGTTTGGAGATGTATGATCTGCTGCGTCGGTTCTTGTTCGGATATGTATGATCTGCTGCGTCGGTTCTTGTTCGAAGCTGTATGATCTGCTGTGCCTGTCCTTGTTTGGAGATGTATGATCTGCTGCGTCGGTTCTTGTTCGGCGAAGTATGATCTGCTGCGTCGTTCCTTGTTCGCAGATGTATGGTCTGCTGTGTCGGTCCTTGTTCGAAGATGTATGATCTGCTGTGTCGGTCCTTGTTCGAAGATGTATGATCTGCTGCGTCAGTCCTTGTTCGGAAATGTATGATCTGCTGCGGCGGTCCTTGTTCGGAAATGTATGATATGCTGTGTCTCTTCTTGTTCGGAGATGCATGATCTACTGCGTCGGTTCTTGTTCGGAGATGTATGATCTGCTGTGTTGGTCCTTGTTCGAAGATGAATGCTATGCTGTTCCAGTCCTTGTTCGGAGATGTATGATCTGCTGCGTCGGTCCTTGTTCGAAGATGAATGCTATGCTGTTCCAGTCCTTGTTCGGAGATGTATGATCTGCTGCGTCAGTCCTTGTTCAAAGATGTATGATCTGCTGCGTCGGTCCTTGTTCGAAGATGTACGATCTGATGCGTCGGTCCTTGTTCGGAGATGTACGGTCTGCTGTGTCGGTCCTTGTTCGGAGATGTATGATCTGCTGTGTCGGTCCATCTTCGGAGATGTAAGATCTGCTGTGTCGATCCTTGTTCAGAGATCTATCATCTGCTGTGCCAGCCCTTGTTCGGAGATGTATGATATACTGTGTCTCTCCTTGTTCGGAGATGTATGATATACTGTCTCTCCTTGTTCGGAGATGTATGATCTGCTGCGTCCGTCCTTGTTCGGATAAGTATGATCTGCTGTGTCGGTCCTTGTTCAGAGATGTATGATCTGCTGTGTCGGTCCAAGTTCGTGGATGTATGATATGCCGTGTCTCTCCTTGTTCGGTGAAGTATGATCTGCTGCGTCGGTCCTTGTTCGCAGACGTATGATCTGCTGTGTCGGTCCTTGTTCGGAGATGTATGGTCTGCTGTGTCGGTCCTTGTTCGAAGATGTATGATCTGCTGTGTCGGTCCTTGTTCGAAGATGTATGATCTGCTGTGTCGGTCCTTGTTCGGAGATGTATGATCTGCTGTGTCGGTCCTTGTTCGGAGATGTATGATCTGCTGTGTCGGTCCTTGTTCGAAGATGTATGATCTGCTGTGTCGGTCCTTGTTCGGAGATGTATGATCTGCTGTGTCGGTCCTTGTTCGAAGATGTATGATCTGCTGTGTCGGTCCTTGTTCGAAGATGTATGATCTGCTGCGTCTGTCCTTGTTCGGAGATGTATGATCTGCTGTGTCGGTCCTTGTTCGAAGATGTATGATCTGCTGCGTCTGTCCTTGTTCTGAGATGTATGGTCTGCTGCGTCTGTCCTTGTTCGGAGATGTATGATCTGCTGTGTCAGTCCTTGTTCGAAGATGTATGATCTGCTGCGTCGGTCCTTGTTCGAAGATGTATGATCTGCTGCGTCGGTCCTTGTTCGAAGATGTATGATCTGCTGCGTCGGTCCTTGTTCGAAGATGTATGATCTGCTGCGTCGGTCCTTGTTCGAAGATGTATGATCTGCTGTGTCGGTCCTTGTTCGAAGATGTATGATCTGCTGTGTCGGTCCTTGTTCGGAGATGTATGATCTGCTGTGTCGGTCCTTGTTCGAAGATGTATGATCTGCTGTGTCGGTCCTTGTTCGAAGATGTATGATCTGCTGCGTCTGTCCTTGTTCGGAGATGTATGATCTGCTGTGTCGGTCCTTGTTCGAAGATGTATGATCTGCTGCGTCTGTCCTTGTTCTGAGATGTATGGTCTGCTGCGTCTGTCCTTGTTCGGAGATGTATGATCTGCTGTGTCAGTCCTTGTTCGAAGATGTATGATCTGCTGCGTCGGTCCTTGTTCGAAGATGTATGATCTGCTGCGTCGGTCCTTGTTCGGAGATGTATGGTCTGCTGGGTCGGTCCTTGTTCGGAGATGTATGATCTGCTGTGTCGGTCCATGTTCGGAGATGTATGATCTGCGGTGTCGGTCCTTGTTCGGATAAGTATGATCTGCTGTGTCGGTCCTTGTTCAGAGATGTATGATCTGCTGTGCCAATCCTTGTTCGGAGATATATGATCTGCTGCGTCGGTCCTTGTTCGGCGAAATGTGATCTGCTACGTCGGTTCTTGTTCGGAGATGTATGATCTGCTGTGTCGATCTTTGTTCGGAGATGCATGATCTGCTGTGTCGATCTTTGTTCGGAGATGTATGATCTGCTGTGTCAGTCCTTGTTCGGCGAAGTAAGATCTGCTGCGTCGGTCCTTGTTCGGAGATGTATGATATGCTGTGTCAGTCCTTGTTCGGAGATGTATGATCTGCTGCGTCTGTCCTTGTTCTGAGATGTATGGTCTGCTGCGTCTGTCCTTGTTCGGCGAAGCAAGATCTGCTGCGTCGGTCCTAGTTCGGAGATGTATGATCTGCTGTGTCAGTCCTTGTTCGGAGATGTATGATCTGCTGCGTCTGTCCTTGTTCGGCGAAGTAAGATCTGCTGCGTCGGTCCTTGTTCGCAGATGTATGATCTGCTGCGTCTGTCCTTGTTCGGCGAAGTATGATCTGCTGTGTCGGTCCTAGTTCGAAGATGTATGATATACTGTGTCTCTCCTTGTTCGGAGATGTATGATCTGCTGTGTCGGTCCTTGTTCTGAGATGTATGGTCTGCTGCGTCTGTCCTTGTTCGGCGAAGCAAGATCTGCTGCGTCGGTCCTAGTTCGGAGATGTATGATCTGCTGTGTCAGTCCTTGTTCTGAGATGTATGGTCTGCTGCGTCTGTCCTTGTTCGGCGAAGCAAGATCTGCTGCGTCGGTCCTAGTTCGGAGATGTATGATCTGCTGTGTCAGTCCTTGTTCGGAGATGTATGATCTGCTGCGTCTGTCCTTGTTCGGCGAAGTAAGATCTGCTGCGTCGGTCCTTGTTCGCAGATGTATGATCTGCTGCGTCTGTCCTTGTTCGGCGAAGTATGATCTGCTGTGTCGGTCCTAGTTCGAAGATGTATGATATACTGTGTCTCTCCTTGTTCGGAGATGTGTGGTCTGCTGCGTCTGTCCTTGTTCGGCGAAGTAAGATCTGCTGCGTCGGTCCTAGATCGAAGATGTATGATATACTGTGTCTCTCCTTGTTCAGAGATGTGTGGTCTACTGCGTCGGTCCTTGTTCGGAGATGTATAATCTGCTGTGTCGGGCCTTGTTCGGAGATGTATGATCTGCTGCGTCGGTCCTTGTTCGGCGAAGTATGATCTGCTGCGTCGGTCCTTGTTCGCAGACGTATGATCTGCTGTGTCGGTCCTTGTTCGGAGATGTATGGTCTGCTGTGTCGGTCCTTGTTCGAAGATGTATGATCTGCTGTGTCGGTCCTTGTTCGGAGATGTATGATCTGTTGTGTCTGTCCTTGTTCGGAGATGTATGATCTGCGGTGTCGGTCCTAGTTTGGAGATGAATGATCTGCTGTGTCGGTCCTAGTTCGGAGATGTATGATCTGCTGTGTCGGTCCTAGTTCGGAGATGTATGATCTGCTGTGTGATCTTCTCGAGATGAACTGTGAAGTATTTTAGAACTGTTTGGACGTATTTTTCGTCAGTGTGTGGCGTTTATAAAACGAAAATATAATTTGTCCGAGTTTATTCGAGAAGTTATTAGCTTGAGATAGAAGAACACCAAGAAGAGACGAGTCAATAAATATTAGGAGTATTGGAAAATGGAGGAATGTGACACCTTTAACCAAAACGAGTCAAAGATATCCAAATTCGATGGGTTTGATCCTAATTGATACGGAAAAATCGTTTGGCAGTCAATTGCTGCACACCGTTGGCATTGTCGAACGATTTCTCCCATGTTAGTTGATCCACGGGACTGTTGTACACGTCTAATGACGGTTTGACTGCATGTGTGACTTAGTCAGTAAGCAGCTTGTTTTCTAATGATGCTATTTCCTACCAAAAAAGCAGCTACTGTCTCTGGAGCGGAGATTCGCCATTGTGATCAACATTACTATATACATGTAGGCCTACAGTCATTATACATGCTTTCCATTGTCCACAATGTATGCTATCCGGTGGGTTGATGTGGGTGAGATCTTGGTACTTCTTTGACTTGGAGGATCTTATATATTCATAGCAGTATTTCTGCGTGGTTGTGGTCTCAAATGAATGTACCTGTGCCCCCGTTAGACCATCCTTGATCACGTATCTGGCCAAAGTTATCACATATTAGTCTTTTGTTTCTGTTTTACGGGGTTTGTGTCCTGTGTTGTTGCAGCTGAAGCAGCGTATCGCTTTAGCTCCTATAGACAGATATTCTCTGATCTTCCCTGTTTAACAGTATGTGGAAACATTGTTAAATTACACGAGTGTTGCCTTAAGTGCGAGGGTGTTGGCCTCACTATTTTATACAGCAACAATTGACCCCTTGTAGTTCAGTAGTTTTTCAGAGTTTTTTTATGAATCACGGAGAATACTAATGCCGCCGTTTGTCAACGTGCAGCATAAGGTCACTGGGCACCCTGCAGGTGCGTGTCCAATTCCAATTAGATCTTTCATTGATATTGATTTGTAGATGTCATTTATTACAACTATGGGTTTCAGACTTCATGTGGAATTAGTCGGACTATCAGGATAAATGCATGGGGAACTAAGCCAAGATGATGCGAATGCTCCATATTGTGAAATTCTCTTCGACATACAGCTTATAATCCCTCCACTACTGGTATACCATTTCCCAGCCGTGCAAAGATGCTAAAATACCATGTGCTACAAAATGTGTCTCCTTTATTCATTATCCATTATAAAACAGAACTCAAACCAGAGAACATAACCAGGGAGCATATATGAGCATCTTCACAAGTCCAGGTAATCCCTAAATCATCACGGAGTGTTTACCTGGACCTCTTTGTCGATTCGGATGAGTTCTCGAGTCGTTGCCTCTATGTATCACACAATCGTGAACAGTTCATACACCCGCGGTCTCTGAAGCCTGCAATATTCGCTTTGATACCCGACGTCGATTTTAGCCTGACATCAAAGGTAGTCTGGCCAAAGATGAAATTCAAACCAGTTACCTCGTAACGGATTGGCGTAGTATGTTGACTGAGCGGGCTTACTGATTGGTTCGGTTTTATAGAAAACCCTCAAGCTATTTATATCCAGAACTGCTAAGGGTAACTAACCAAGCCAGTGTATCGATCCTAACGCGATATGAGAAACCCAGTACGTGATTTTATGGTTAACTGTAACTTCCTCTTTATTGTAGAAGAGTGAGGTTTCAGTGCAGATATTATCACACCTGTATCAGCTTGATAAATCAGCTTTAATCTTCAATAAAGCCTCGCTCATAACAAAGAAGTTATCTTTAAATCATATATTGAGTTATATCATAAGCAAAAGTATCAGTATATTAGACTATAGCTAGACGGCACTAGCACCCCTCAAACAGCCAACACCAATAATCTCTTGCACTCTCTCCACAAACACAAGATGGCGATGTGGGAGATCATGGATGTGACTAGTTATGTACGTTTCATAGGCTGAGCAGTTGAATTCCAGCATCAGCTCATCTCCCGTCATATTTCACTCAATTATTGTTTTGAATCTGCGCGAACATGACACATACCAATCTTATTGCGCGACTGCGTCACATGTGTTATAAGGGAGGAGGTGGCCAAAGAGTTCTAGCTATCTAAAGATGCAGACTTCTAGTTCATTTCCTTCAGGTTATATACATCATGCTTTTATACAAAGTTTAGAAAAATGAGAATACCGGTAACAGAAATGTATCGGTCCGTGGAAAACTATACTAACTCACAGACGTAAGGCAACGCTACCGAGTAAAATGACACCAACGAAGCAAACTTAATCAATGTTCGAGTACTGAATATGGTAAGAGATCAAAGTGCTAACAATAACTACAAGCATTAGCCTCATATCTACAAGGTCGACGTATTATATATCTCTCAGCCACGTGATGAATTGTATTTCCATTCATCTGTATGACACGTGAACACTCATCCAGAAATCTAACATGAATTGTGTAACACGAAACCAATTAAATTGTCATTGTCAACGCAAAGTACATGGCCCGCAAGGCGTGAAGGCCTATATGTAACCCGATACACCAAATTAAAGCTTGCTCTTCAGACTGTGCCAGCTTCGCTCAGGGACCTCGTGCTGGCAATTAAGTTGATGTCATGTTACACTAAGGAGGTGACCGGCTAATTGAATTGTATAACGGATGCTCATCTGTCATTTAATTGCCATGGATGTTAGGGGCCTGCATTACATCAAGGGATAGAAATGATATTTTATTGTCATGGATGTAGGGGGCTTACGTCATCAGGCTTCAGGACCAATATGGTCCCATACCCCGATGACGTATTATATATCTCTCAGTCATGAATTGTGTTTTCATTCATCTGTATGACACGTGAACACTCATCCAGAAATCTAACATCGATTGTGTAACACGAAACCAATTAAATTTTCATTGTCAACGCAAAGTACATGTTCCGCGAGGCGTGAAGGCCTATATGTAACCTGATACACCAAATTAAAGCTTGCTCTTCAGACTGTGCCAGCTTCGCTCAGGGACCTCGTGCTGGCAATTAAGTTGATGTCATGTTACACGAAGGAGGTGACAGGCTAATTGAATTGTTTAACGATCCTCACCTGTCATTTAATTGCCATGGATGTTGGCGGCCTGCATTGCATCAAGGGATAGAAGTGGTATTTTATTGCCATGGATGTAGGGGACCTACGTCAACAGGTTTCAGTGGCTATAACGGTCATTTTGCTCATTGAATTCATGTTGAAAAGATGTTAGACCAATGTTCACGTTGCATCACCTTTTGTATGATAACGTTTGAGTAATGTTGAAATGCGAACATTGAGGCAGCATGGTGTGGTAACAGAACGGACGAAGACATAAACACTACTAGGTTCAGGTTTGACTCTTCGCTCAAGTAAAAGAGCCAGGTTGATATATCTTCGTATCATCATTATACATGCCAGCATCTTCTATATGGATTAAATCAATTCATCATTTGATCATTGATTATGTATTAACCGAAGCTCTGACTATTCAAGTTTACGTTAAGCTGCGCTGTGTGAAATATAATACAAGCAATCACATCCATTTGATACAGTCCGTAAAAAATAATCACAACATGATATGTTGGCTAAAGGTAAATACATCCGCCGGAAGTACACGCTCCTGACGATTTCACTGGTTCCGTATCGTCGGTTGATTCAATAATTGGTATGGGATGGAATAATCGATTCTTCGGGGGACAGATCACATTGACCACGAGAAAACATCAAGGTACACATCTGGAGCTACTTCCAAATAGATTCATATATTTGAAGAAATATGTACTGACAATCCAGGTGCGAAATGATAACAATGTGTAATTTATGGAATTCTCAAGTGCTTGAAAAAGGCGTTAGATATCATCAGAATTTCATTACTACTACTTGTACTATATATACAGTCCCGCCTGTATTGGCATCGGCTATAGAGCTTGTAAACAACGGGATGAATTTCAACATGGGAATTCATATTTGGACCTGTCTCTTTAAATATCAATATGTATATGTATTGGTGTTCTCGTGCACAAAGGCGAAGAAGGTCGTATCATAACAGGCGGTCAGCAGGTGTGTCGCCTTATCCCAAGCCCTGACCCAAGACAAACTCTAAATCAGACGACTAATAAGGGTTCCAGGCCATTGGCTGGAAACCTTCGATTAGCGGCCATGTTGGATTTATTTTCTTCTCTAGAATCGCTGAACCGATCGAAGCGATACGTCGCACACATGATCAATGGGTCCAGGTCTATCATAATTCCTCATTGAAGCAAACTCCAAGCAGGACTATCTCTCCATATGTCTATTCATCACTGCAAGATGCCAATTATTCATGTAGCCCAGAACCAGGACAGTATCTTGCCAGGCCAATCTCGATATAATAGTATTTGATTCCACCCTGCTATAGATGTGTGTGTGTGTGACGTTTGGATTTCGATAAAAAACGGTGTGTGTGTGTGTGTTTAATTGGTCGATACTTGGTGTAAGAACGCATTGTTGAGGCTTTTGTTGAGGCTTTTGTGCAGCTGAAAAGGGTCACGTCTAGACGCATTGTTGAGCTCAGACAGGCTATTGTAGGGTTTGTCTTGTGCGTTCTTACACCAAGTATAAACCGTTTAATTCCGGTTGCTCTTAACAAAGTAAAGTAATTTTCATAACTAATTATGGGCTCGTTTATGCCTACTGCTGTTGTTTGCAAAACTTGCTTAGCTAGGCAGGGGTGAATTGGGCCCAATAGTGCTGCCTGCAGGAATAATTCGCAAAACACTTGAGGAAATCTTGTCCGTTTTAGGCATCTCTCCGCGTAGTGATTTCAGAATAACCATGCGCGTTGAGTGCCAAAAGGCGTTTTCGCGCCCAAGATGGCTGACGTATGGCAAAAGTACTATCGTAGGGCCGTAGCAACCTCTAATCATGCATCTGGGTTATTTATATGCGGTAAGACAGACCCTGGGAGCGTGAATATCCATTTTCAGTCTACTTTCGGCAAATATATAAGGCGAATTCCCAGAAATCAACATCACGTGATTTCGCCGGCCAAGCAGCTATTCTCTACCGACGTAACCCGCCATTTTCGAGTCATATGAGGTCCTACTTGTTCAACATTACCGATCTACAACACCTCTTGGATGATACGGAAGTTTATCTGTATCTTTTTTAAGCCCAGACAATATATGCTTCAGAAGTGGTATGAAAAGCCTGTAATTTACCATTTCTTGAGCCGCTGGATGAAGACTGAACAGTGTACGGTATCGGACATCGCTCCGCAATAATGGGGACACGATCCGCAAGCCATATTATGGATGGTTAAGTGTACCCAAATGGTATTGCTTTTCAAACGGGAAATCCAGTAGCCAATCAAATTTGAAGTTTGAAGTTTGAAGAGGTCAGGTAACACGTGTAGCATTTGACTTGGGTTTGCGAAGAGGTCTTTACCAAGACGTGTGGAATCCCTATTCAACCATCCGATAGACCTCATTTTTTCCTGAACCTGGAAAATCAATCCATTCAACATTCGCAGCCTTGTCATAAATATATTATATTCTATGCGACTCTCATAGAGCAAATATCAGGCGCAAAATAGAGCAAATAGAAAGTGTTTGTCAATCAATCAGCTAACGTCCTACCGGCAATTTGAGTATTGTTCCATCAATTTAGATGGGCATCGAGGAAAATCCAGGCGCATGCGTCGACTTTGATATTTGAGGAATATGATATTGATCGACTGTGGACGTGATATGTAGAAATGATCGGGTGTGTGTACGTGTAACACGAGAAAAAAGAGATTGATCGACAAAAGTATAACACATGTACACAGTAAATATGCGAATGTCTGTTTGATTATCCAGTAGACTTACATTTTTTGTACATGACTTGACAACAGTTAATATGGAACAAAGGTGTTTGTTGACTGACTGAACATTATCTCATTAATCATCAAACACTACATGATCATCGGATTAAAAAAATAAGCTATGCCTACATCGAACAAAGCAACAATCATTAAACCATAATAGGATGTGAATGGCGAAGTTGCTATCAAAGAGGACCTGGCGCGGTTTAGCGAGAATTCGCCCCCATGAAGAGCGATCTGAGGGCCAAAATTAGTGCGCACAAGAAAAGAATTTTCCAGTTTGCTGAAAGTATTTTATCTGGCATTCGCTGGCGTAATTCTCAGTCGCAGCACCTTTCTGTAAACTTTTCTGAAACCAGTCTAGAAACAAAACCGTTTTGGGCAACTTCCTTTCTTCTGAAAGGGCCAATATGTCGGAAGCTTAGTTTGGTTCTGGATTGGCTTCATATATTTACAGAGAGCAGAAGGTGCTGTTTTCACCTCGGAAAAAGTCGATTTGTACAAATCCACTATTGCAAGGTACCGTTATTCAAGAACTAGTGAAAATTACTCTGAGCATACGACAAGAATGTGCGCTGATCTAACTGGGGAAAAACGTAATTCTTAATATTTTGGCACTCAAAGTGTACCTCAATAGGGGCCGAATCCTTGCTAAACCGTGACAGGTCATCAAATAATTGTATATTCGCGATAGTAAAACCAGCATTTAACATCTTCAAATCCTCAATACTGCATGTATAACAACCAGGTGTTTTACTCTATCGGAAACCATGACGACAGCTGCCTATTGTTCTATCGGTTTCATGTTCAGGAGGCAAAACTCAGAAACTCAGAGATTGGGTTAGTTCAATCTACGGAGCATGTCAAATCTTCAGTTTGATGTTAAAAATTCTTAGTATGGCGGAAATGAACTAGGACAAAAAAAAATAAAGACAAAGGCAACCTGCTCACAGCGCATGCTCTGTTTCACATGCTCACCCCAATAAACCCTGCCCTCGGTAGCGGAAGATGACCTTACAGGGAAAAATCCACGCACACGCTGTTCAGTTTAAATACACCGAACATGAAACATTTAAAAACAATGTTGGTATTTATTATCAAATCAAACCTGCTATCAATGTATGCCATATTCTCCTATGTGGAGATCTCCTGCAATAGAAATTATCTCCCTTGAATGTCCGCTAGGTGGCGTGCCTCCGCGCATGTCCGTCCTCTTTTCCCCATGCGGCGCAAGACGTGTTTATGGCAAGGCCGCAGCGAGTGGGGAGGATGGGTTGGGCAAATTAAGATTGATAGCAGGTTTGATTTGATAATAAATACCAACTTTGTTTTTAAATGTTTCATATTTATTGCTCAAATCTTCACCTGCTATCAATATATGCCAGACTCGCAACAAAGGAGGTTGGGGAGCCGGTCTTGCAGTCTCGTTGTTGGATTGTGCGATGCACGCCCTTGTTCTGATTTTCTAGATCTGGTATGCCCTGTAATATCCTGATAATTCCCATGTCATTTGGAGAGGCGTAGGGAGCTCAAGGAATTACAAGTAATACGGTGAAAGGTGGAATATTGTGCCGATCAACTCTCCGTTTACTTATCGCCAGATAATCAGGTGCCATCGTGATGCCCTTGAAGTCCCTTCGTCTCCGGCATGGTATGCTTGTTCATGTTTACCGAATTGTCAGGATCTTGCTTGCTTGAAACGGCGCCCTCCTCCCGCCCCTCTTGTTTGATAGAACTAGTGAACAATGGGCTGGGCTGCAACTATTGGGCCGAACGTAGTCACCCTATCAGTTTGTACAGACATATCTCTTAAGTAGAAGTCGGCGAAGGTAGAATTTACTGTCCACGCACAAGCATCGACAATATCGTTCAACGACAGGTTATTCCAGAGTGGCCAGGATGTAGCGATGGCTCTAATATCGTGAGACGATGCCTTTGACAAAAGAGGAGGGGCATCAATGGCTAGTTGGTAAGTCCAGTATATTGTCTTCTTCAACCAGGCAGCGATCGTGTTCTTGGTGATGTCAGCCGATGCGCCTGGTTGCAGTGATAAGAACAGGAAACGTATAGAGCCTCTTGTCGGATCAGTTCTTTGTGAATAATGGCACAGGGCTCTGGCCGGACATAAAGAGTCTATTCTCCTCCAGCGGACCCACGAAGTCTGTCAGTGCTGGAATGTGGTACAGTCTCTGGGCGCATGGTCCCTGTCGTGTGGACTCGTTCTTGGCGATGAACTCCGGGATCGGTCGAAAAGATATCGTTGACCAATTTATCGTCCATGTCAGGGAGCTACGTTCCAATGCGTTAAGCTCCGATATTCTGGTGGCTAGATCGAACGCTGTCAAGAAGGCTGTCTTATAGAACAAGGCCTTGATTGTGGAGGACTGTAATGGTTCGAACGGTGGACGTAGAAGTGCACTTAGTACCACACCCAAGTCCCCTTTCGGTAGTAGTTGACGTGTCCGGCGAGACTGCAAGGCGGAAGACTGGAGAAGAACCGAAATGTTGCAATCTTGTCCAATGCCGATTCCGGAAGTCAACTTAAGAACTCTGGATAATTCCGAGCGTTATCCTTCTATGGTGCTTGGCTGAAATTTCCTGTCCTGATGAAGGTGTAGAAGGAAATCAGCTACTGTTGGAACAGAGGCAGTGTTGGGATCGATGTCTCTGGACTCACACCATGCGCAGAAGTAGGCCCACTTGAACTGATATAGCTGTGAGGTTGATGGTTTGTTCGCTGCCGCCATCGCCTCTGCAACAGGTCCTGAAAATCCTTGGTCTGCGAGGGATTCCTTGATAACCTGCAGACATGAAGCTTGAGCCATTGCGGGTCATGGTGTAGAATTCCGTGTCGCTGGTCTAGTAACCTGGGCCACGGAGGCAGTTGACGAGGCATTAGCAGTCGAACTAGTGACGGGAACCACGGGCGGTGCGGCCACCACCGTACTACGAGCAGGATAAGGCAGCTGTGCTCCGTGATCTTGGTCAACACCTCCTGTATAAGCGCTATCGGTGGGAATGCGTAAGTGAGCAGGATGTCCCAGCTGATTGACATTGCGTCGACCACCCAAGCTTGTGGGTCGAGAATCGGGCTGATAAAGGTCGGTAACTGGGCATTGTCTCTCGTCGCAAATAGATCCATAATGGCTGTTCCCAGATTGATGCTAGTTGACGGAATGCTTCTGTATGGAGATGCCGCTTCGTCTGCAACACCTTGTCCGGCCGGGAAAGACTGTCTGCGATGACGTTTAGGTGTCCGGGTACATGCCGAGCTCGGATCTGGCACTACTGAGTCTGCGCCCAAGCGAAAAGTGTCCATGTCTCGTGAAACAGAGCCTGGGATTTCGTCCCCCGCCCCACCCAACTTGTTGATATAACTCACTACCAGAAGTGAGTTGCCGGATAGCTGAGAGTTCCAGTGGACGATTGCCATGTTGACTGCAGACATCTCCAGTACGTTGATGTGCTGCGTCCTCTGTTGTGGAGACCATCTGCCCGATAGTTGCATGTCTCCCAGGTGAGCTCCCCAGCCCGTCAGTGATGCGTCGAAAAGAGATTCATCTCCGGCTGAGGCCATCGGAGCGAAATCCCGGACATTACATTTTCCCTGGACTACCACCATCTCAGGAATTGATGAAGATGTTCCGAGACCGGGATCGGAGGATTGATGGATGACGCTCGCAGGTACGGTTGTAGTGGCCGTAGCTGGAGTCGTCCGTACTGCATTAGGTCCTGAACGGATGTTAACAGTCGCAGTAGGCCCTGCCAGAGACGTAACGGCTGTGACTGGGAGGATAAGAATTTCTGGATAATAAGTTGAATTCTTATCCAACGGTCCTCCGGCGGTAGGACGATCTGTTTCTGTGTATCGAAGACTGTCTCCGATGTACTGCCGCCTCTGAGCGGGATCCAGCTCCGACTTCGTTGTGTGCGGTATAAACCCTAGATATTTGAGGACCTGGATGACGAATTGTATCTGGGACCCGAGTACCGACATCTTTAACCCCCAGATGAGGATGTCGTCGATATAAGCCTCTATGCTTATTCCCCTCAGATGAAAGAACGCCATGATTGGTGATGTGATGCGGGTGAAGCACCAGATAGCGATTGAGATGTCGAACGGTAGGACCTGCCATTCGAACCGTCTCCCGTCGATGATGAAGCGGAGATACCGTCGATGATGCTGATGTATGGGAACATGAAGATAAGCGTCCTGAAGGTCGATGGAGGCTATCCAGTCTCCCGGTTGTAGGCGGGATCGTATTGATGGAACTGATGTCATCTCGAAACGTGGAGGTGGCGCTAGTGTGTCGTTGAGGCGCCTTAGGTCAATTATCATGCGAAGTTGGTCTGTTTCCTTTTTTGGAACGAGGACGACAGGACTGTAAAACCCCGCACTTTCTTCTTCCATGGGTAACTCGCGAACGGCGCCCTTGTCCAGTAAAAACTCTACGGATTCCAGTAAGTTCCGTACATGTTCCGGACGAACTGGGAGGTATGGTGGCTTGGGTCTGGTGATGAGCTTGGGATACTCGAGGAAAGTCTGAGTGATCTGGTGACCCACTTGTCTGTAATTAGCTCACAATTCTTCAAGAAGATCTGCAGACGTCCGCCTACAACCGGATGAGTGAAGACTTGAAACTCGAGAAGGAATGAGGAATGAATGACTTGTAGTTTGAAAATGAGGCTGGGGACCGTCAATTCCGTCGGTCGGGCTTGCCCCTGCCCCGGTCGGAGGATTTTCCTCGTTTACCCCGAAAATGACCTCTTCCGTAATGGCGAAAACTACTCTGAGTGTCCTGCTTGGGTAAGTTGCCCGAGTCTTGACAGGAAGACTGTCCGTGGCGACCTCCTCTTCTGGACTTGCCCTTGCCTTTGGCTTTACCGGAAGGACGTTGAGTCAGTGCCCCGATCATTCGTGATATCTTTTCATCATTGACGGTAGGCATAACTGTAGAAATAGCCTTGTTGAACAAGTACTTTGAAGCGAGAGGTTGCTGCGCCAGTTCCTTCTTGACAGAATCCAAGATCTCTGCTTTAGGATGTTTCAAATATGCTGCTCGACGAGCTTGGACCATCGTGGCGTAAGTAAAAGTACCTGTCTCCATCACGTGAGCATTGGCTATGTTGAGAGTGTCGATAAAGCCCCTAAAGAAGTCCATATGTGACGGAGAGAGCTTACGGACCCTTCCTTCTGTTTATTAGCGGGGTCCTGTATCAGCTTAGATGTAGCAGCTAGGAACCAGTCCGTGTATGAAGTTATTCTATGCTATTCAACATCATATCTTCCACCACACAAGCTTGCTTGGGCTGAAGTAGGACTGTTGGTGCCTTGGCTGTAAAAATTAGCAGTCTGTCGAAATCCGGATCCAGCTTCGGAGGTTTGGAAGGCAGGTGAGCTCCGGGTTCTGTGGGAGCTAGGTCTCCGGAAGGTGGTCGAACTCCTCAATTTGCCGGTCTAATTCCTTGGTCAGGTTGAGGGATGCAGGAGACGGCGTACAAGTCATTGGAGTGTCGTCCTTGATAGGGTTATCCAATGCGTACAACGATGTAGCCGTGAGCCGCTTTCGCTTCCGGGGCGGGTCATCCGAACTCTTATCATCACCGCTGTCGGGTCTAGGCATCTCGGGTAGTAAGGTATATAGAGCCGCCATCTTGGCTTTAAATGGTAGCTCGTCCTTCCCCTCCGTTTCCGGTTCTTGACTGGAAGACGGGTCCCCATGAGAAGAGGGTGAGGTTGATGCAGGCCGCCGTAGATGATACTCGTCCTTCGAGGCCGATGATGCGTGGCTGGGCGAGCGAGATCGTCTAGTATCACGCGGATCTCGTGGCGAGAGTCACAAACCGGAAGTAGTTGCACTACTGGTAATTGTGAGTGAACATGTTCAGTAATCGACTTGGCATTCGGGGGTACTTGACAAGGTAAAAGACGATCCTTAAGTCCGAGTCCGGAATCAGGTTTCGATTTTGTAGATGCCCGGGACTCCTGGTGACTAGACCGGTTATCCCTGGTCTTTGACGAGGAACGGTGACGGTAGTATCGTTCTCTCCTACGTTCCTCAGCACTCGTGCGATCCCTGGATGTATCCCTGGAACGGCGTGATCGTCGACGGGAATCCCGAGAACGGGTACCGAAGCCGTGCCGGTTCAGCGGTGTGAGGCTAGCGGTCACCAGCGAAGCGCCTTAGACCACTCGGCCACCGAGGGCCCCTGTTTTGCACATGAGCGAACTACTTTTGCTTATATGCTCTGCCCATGCAAACGTGGAAATTATCCTCTAGCTGCAGGGTGCACTCCAGGGATTCTTCCATTCTGCAAGGAATAGACCATGGATCCGCTTTTC
Organism: Hanleya hanleyi; assembly: GCA_036873755.1. Lineage (NCBI taxonomy): Eukaryota > Metazoa > Mollusca > Polyplacophora > Lepidopleurida > Hanleyidae > Hanleya > Hanleya hanleyi. The sequence goes on along the minus strand of JAVTVY010056846.1, from coordinate 205,603 downwards.
GGCCACCAATTGTCGTAAAAAATCTTCAACCCAAATCACTTTTCTGAAAGAGCATGATTAACCTATTAAGACACATCACTGATATGTTATAGAAAAATGAATCTCGAACTTTCCCCTCCAAGCTTGCTTTATTTTTCAAAGAAAATCCCTTAAAATGTCGAAAAATGGTCAAATTCGGCTCAATTTCCAGAGAAATCTGTAAGAGAGATTTAAATTAAATTTCTTTGTCATGTTTCCAGGTTCGGTACCAACTCATCAAATCGTCAAATTTACTATTATTGTAACAAACTGTATGTCGATGGAAAGCTGCCCCATGCGCCTATCGAAGTAAAAGACGTACCCTGATTTTCGATACATGACGTCATCCTGATATCATAATAGTCTCATAATATACATTCATTTTTACCTGTATTTAGTTAGGTTTAATACTCGGAATCCCTCACTAAGTCCACCAGAAGGCATCTCGATATTTTTGTATCCAGATATTTTCCAGGTTTAACATATCCTTCCCGTTCGCGAATCTCATCCGCATGGAGTACGACGACCGGATGATCCTCAACACTAATGTGACCGTACGTTTCAGTAACACGTCAAATGAGCTGTGTACAGGCTCTAGGTCTATCCGGAAGTGGTGAATGGTTCCTGGCCTTGTGTCAAGTACACGTTGACCGAGATGATCCATCGGGTCTGTGTCGAGGACGTACGCGACATGGTACACACGGTCTAGCGGGAACACGTCTCGGGCGAACACCCATTGAAAGATAGTGCGTATCCATGGGTCATTCTCCAGCACGATGGTAATGTGGTCTGTATCCATGTTAGCTGGCAAATTACAAGCGTCTAGTCCGTCATTCATAATCCAGCCGTCGTCCATTAGAGAATATCCGCGTCAACTCGCATGATGTTGTACAACTCGGCGTAGCAAATCACATTGATGGTGCTCCGGAGGGCTTATACAAAGTGGAGTTTCAAACGTAAGTTGCCTTGCTTATACGTGTATCCGTTAATGTAGTTCTCCCGACTGATCACATGCTCTTCATCCTGGTTCATTTGAACTTTCGCTGTAAACAGGTTCTGTTAACTTTAGATGAAATTGCCGCGTCCAAAGTTCGGTCTTAAGGCAGTGGCTTGGACCTGCTGTACTGAGCCACAACATTGATGTTGAACTGTTCAAAATCAAAAGGAGTTCCTGGGTAGGCTCCGTTGAAAACGGTATTCTCCACACAGACCAGAATCAGTCCCTTGAGCTGTTCCCCCAGAGGAAAAAATTCTGTGTTGGCGCTCATTTTCCCGGCAGGCATAGAGAACATTTTGGTTTGCAAATGTCAGATAAGGTAATAGTCAAGGGGCAAGACCCAGGGAGAAAAGGTCTTTCTCAACCCACACCACATACAATGTCTGTTTGCGTATTCGGCTACACCAGCCTCTCTGGGGCATTTCTAGGGTCACTTCGAATTGTGGTATAAGTTTTTTTCTTCATGCCATTTTGTATGGTGGGGGTCAAATCAAGTGTTCACACCAATATGAAAACAAGGTTGAGAAGTGGGTTGATTTAAACGGCTGCATCTTCCTAACTGTTTGCTCAAATGTGACATGATATACATGGATGGAATGAGAAAAGATTACACTATATATATATATAAAACTGCTAACGAAAGCTCATTTTCAACCACCCAACGCAGCCCCCTGCAAGACATCTAAATGTGGCGATGAACGTTGCAAATGCTGCGATAATATCATCGTGGACAGATCCTTCTATTTTCGTAAAACGAATACCCACTTCGAGTTACGGAACAACATGAACTGTAGCACTCAAAACCTTATCTATGTTCTTTGTTGTAATGGTTGCACGAGTATCTATATAAACTTGTCATCGGTAATTTTAACGGAGAGTGAAAAAGCCCTCCTGATGAAAGGACTCAAATTCACTCCAACTCCCAGTCCAAACTCAAATGAACTAAAAAGTGATATTAACAATTTCACCAGAAAAACAGGTGATACACTTCGTAACCGCACCCGAGTGCATCGACAACAAATAAATACACCCGCCCTCAGACATCTCCATGTTAGTAAACACATAGGAGAATGTGCCAAAAATTTGGATTTGAAGTTCAGAATTTTCCCCTTTTACAAGCTGAAAACCGAAGATCCATCTAGAAGACTACAGATGGAGGATTTCTTTCTGCGGAAATTCTCACCGGATCTGAACAGATAATAGCATGGGAATATATGTCGTTCGATGTGTTTTTCTATGGTGTAGTACATACAGGGACAGCTGCATGCCATAACAAATGATCTATAGATACAATAGTATCCTGTCCCGACTTGTTTATGTTGATTTTATAGCCATTACTGATATGTGCTGAGTCTTGTTTTCTTGTGTTTACTTCTGTAACCATTAGCAATTAGACCAGTATATATACGCTCGTAAAATGTATCATATTTGTTTTGCTATAGACATAAACGAGTTAAAAGGCGAAAATCGCCGAAACCGGTTAACAATATAGTTTTAGCTCGCATTCTACATTCTTGTAGTGTTTTTATTTACTATATATATATATATATATAGATAAATAACAGTTGAATACCTGCCCAGGATAATATATAGAAAAGAAAATAAAATAAAATGACACTGACAACTGGAATTCGTCGTTACCGGTTTCACCACATCATCGGTGGCTCATCAGACGTTCTCGTATGAACGTTAAATTCAAAGTCATTAAACGTCTGATGAGCCACCGATGATGTGGTGAAACCGGTAACGACGAATTCCAGCTGTCAGTGTCATTTTATTTTATTTTCTTTTCTATATATATATATATATATATATACGAGTGGGATAATATTCAGAATGCATACATGGAATCCAAATAATGTGGAGGGATCCGTTCTCAATAATTCTCTAATGAAAATTTGACATCAAGGTATCAAAATGTCCGTTGCGCAAATACACAATGAACAAACGACCACTGTATCCTATTGATGTTCTTCCATTGCATGTAATTCAATTCCATACAACGGTGGCTTCATGGGGGGGAGGTGGCTCTACCCACATTACTTATTGTAGTGACGAAGATAATAAAAAATAACGAAATACTTGATTACATGTGATATTTGCACTATCACAAGCTATCAGAGATACAAACATTGATTTCTTAATCCTAGCAAGTTTAGTCTTCAAATTGGTACATGTGCAAACCATAGGTTTCTAGGATAAATTCTTTGCCAATGCGGTCTGGCCATCTATATTTAACAGGCAAACTGTCTCAAGATCATAAACAATACATTTTCTACAGAGAAAGACATTCAGCAAACACACTTTTTCGATTTGCCACGTGAAATTCGTCGTTCACGGGAACCGGAAGAAGAACTCCTCTACCATATTTCAATCATCCTGTCATCAATTACATACTCCCACAGTTTCAAGACTTCACTCATCCGGTTGTAGGCGGACGTATGCAGTCCTGGAGGAATTGGGAGCTCATTAGAGAAGACAAGTGGGTCATCAGATCGCTCAGACAGGGATATTTGGCGCTCACCATATACAGGTAATTTTTACCTGTATATGGCGAGATTCTGCTGGTGGACGTTTCGTCCCCGAGGCCCGCCCCCTGTACAGACCTTTTGGTCTTTGATATATGTTGGCATTTGTGGGAAGTTGATGCTGGGTCGACATCGGGCCTTACAGACTAGTCTTTTGTGTTAATTGCCGTCATTTACATCTGACGACGATACAGCTCACCAATCTCCAATGTACGAGTTGTCACAGCGAAACAGCTCACCAATTACCAGTATACGAGTTGTCAGAGCATTTCCATCATAGCTCTCTAGATTTGTATCTAATACCGCTTATGCCGGTGCTAGGGGCCGTGTGGTCATATCATCCAAGTTGCCACATGAACAGGTACAATAAAAGCGTACCTGAGATACAACACATATCTCGAATCGATAGATTCTTGGTATGTGCTTTAGAATAGGTTTACCAGAAGACTATTCTGTGAAGTCATATGACGCAGTCAGTATGTCGGCACCTCTTCCCACTTCCCTTATATGTGTTGTAATTTTTACCTGTATATGGCGAGATTCTGCTGGTGGACGTTTCGTCCCCGAGGCGCGCCCCCTGTACAGACCTTTTGGTCTTTGATATATGTTGGCATTTGTGGGAAGTTGATGCTGGGTCGACATCGGGCCTTACAGACTAGTCTTTTGTGTTAATTGCCGTCATTTACATCTGACGACGATACAGCTCACCAATCGCCAATGTACGAGTTGTCACAGCGAAACAGCTCACCAATTACCAGTATACGAGTTGTCAGAGCATTTCCATCATAGCTCTCTAGATTTGTATCTAATACCGCTTATGCCGGTGCTAGGGGCCGTGTGGTCATATCATTCAAGCTGCCACATGAACAGGTACAATAAAAGCGTACCTGAGATACAACACATATCTCGAATCGATAGATTCTTGGTATGTGCTTTAGAATAGGTTTACCAGAAGACTATTCTGTGAAGTCATATGACGCAGTCAGTGTGTCGGCACCTCTTCCCACTTCCCTTATATGTGTTGAAATTTCCTTCACCTTCCTTGAGTACCCCAAGCTCATCACCAGTCCCAAACCATCACGCCTCCCAGTTCGTCCAGAACACACAAATACCTTAATAGAATCCGTAAAGAACTTGGTGGAAAAGGCGCAATCCGAGAGCAACCTACGGAAGAAGAAGGTATGGGGTTCTACAGCCCAGTCTTCTTAGTACCAAAAAAAGGAACAGACAAACTCCACATGATCATCGACCTGAGGCGGCTCAGCAAGACTATGGCACCACCACCGAGGTTCAAGATGACATCGGTATCATCACTACGGTCTCGCCTACAACCGGGAGATTGGATAGCCTCCATCGACCTGCAGGACGCCTATCTTCATGTTCCTATTCATCAACTTCATCGGCGTTACCTGCGTTTCATCATTGCCGGGAGACGATTCGAGTGGCAGATTCTACCGTTCGGCGTCTCGATCGCTCCTTGGTGTTTCACCCGCATCACGTCACCAGTCATGACATTCTTCCATTTCAGGGGAACCAACATAGAATCATACTTCGACGACATACTCATCTGGCACTCAAATCTCGTATACAGTTCATCACGCAAGTTCTCAAGCATCTGGGATTCATTCCGCATCCTGAGAATTCGGAACTGCAACCGGTTCAGCGACGCCAGTACATCGGGGCGGTCTTCGACACTCGGAGACAGATAGTTCTACCACCCGAGGACTGTTGGATAAAGATACAGTCTCTCATCCCAAGATGATTTTTATCTTCCCGGTCACTATACGTCTCTGGCAACGCCTCCTCGGGCTCCTAACTTCTACCCAGGACCTAACACAGTTCGATCGGATCCAGGTTCGCCCGTTAGTTTAACCTACAACCGTACCTGCGGGCAAAAACACCCAAATCTCGGATCCCCGTCCCGGAACATCTTCGCCTCTTCCTAGAATGGAGGCAGTCCAGGGAGAACGTGATGCCCGGTATCCCGCTTCAGCGACCACGACCGAAGGAGCACATATTCACCGACGCGTCGTTGACAGGTTGGGGAGCATCAGATATCCGGCAGATGGACCCCACAGCAGGCCAAGCAGCACATCAACATTCTAGAGTTGTCTGCGGTAAATATGGCAGTCTGCCATTGGAGTTCGCAGCTCCGCAGCACGTCAGTACTGATTCCGACCGACAACACTACGATGGTCAGCTACAACAAATTGGGGGGGAGGGAACAAGATCCCAATCACTGTTCCAAGAGACGTGGGCCCTATTCCAATGGGCACAGTATCAGCGATGTCATATCACAGTACGACATGTTCCAGGTCACTTGAATTACAAGCGTCTAGTCCGTCATTCATAATCCAGCCGTCGTCCATTAGAGAATATCCGCGTCCATAATCCAAAGACCTATTCCATTTCCATATAACAGTATTAGCACCAAATTCAAAAAGACAAAAGTATACATAAACATAGGCTTGTTTCCTGCAAGAGAGAAGCGGTCAACAATTTTCAATGATGCCGGCAAGACATCATGATGTTCCAAAATATCAAATCCGTATCGCTGATCAGTATTCTTAATCCATAATATTCGTTATAGAGTCGTCATCTAAAATGATGTACCTCAGTCACGCTTTGATTGTGACTGTTCATATGAGTACCATGAGGATCTTGAAGTACATAGGCTCATACGGCCCCTAGCCCCGGGTTAAGCGGAATTAGACACATGTTACGAAACGTAACCCCATAGATCGTGCACGCTACGTTCGTATTTTGCTATCAGCATGCGATATGTATCGCCAAATTTGAGAAACTTTGAGTGGAGGCGCTTGGTGGAATAGCCCTGTTTTATAAGTTTCTGCAACAGTGTTTTGTGACGTTGATTAAAATCATCACATTTAACACAGGATCTAGCAAATGCTACTAAGCGAGATATGTATGGGCCAAACTATATGAGTTGACGTAAAACACAGCCCAGGGATATTTTTCTGCGGTATACGTCATCAGTTCTTGGGCAGTGGTGGCGCTGCAAGCGCCCGTGCAAAGTCATGATTTAAGGCGCCATTGTGCTTTGTTCCCGCAGTCAGCTTTCTGCTTGCAAGCGTGCAGCTGTTTTTAGATGTCTCGTGCCTGTTTATGTGCTTTATGTCGTCGTGCCTCGTGTTTTTTAAACGTGCCATACACCAAGATTTTCTAATTTGTTAGTGGCGGTAGGTTCCCCGTAATTTATTATGGCAGACAGTGAACTTTCAGCCCCGCGTACCAGGAGTGAACAGCGGTCACGGGAGAACAATTTTGATTGTAAAAAGTGGATGAGTGAAAACGATTTGAACACTGAAACCGTTGCAGGTCTTATGGAAAATGGGTTTGAGTCAGTCAGAAGCCTCAAATTATTGTCACCGGCTATGGTCGACGAGACTTTTCAGGAACTGTCCGTCGGGCAAAGACTTTTGTTAAAGCATGCGTTGCACGAGATACCAGGGTATATGTACACGGCCGTGCCGGTCAATAGGCAAGAACCTCAAGAACGAGCATTGAATAATCAGGCCTCGGTAAATTCGTCAAGTGCCGACGATGTCTCACGGACACCAGCCGCAGATCATCAGGCGGGGTCGACAAACTTCCTGGGACTTTCCGATGGCAGGGGACTGTCCGCGACGGAGATGTTTAATGTTCTCCAACAAGTGGCGAGTAATGGACGACCGACCCCAGCAGAAGTAGGGCCTTCCAGACAGACACCACCCGTGCCTACGACACCCGGAGTTGAGCATCATGGGATTGAAAATAGTGGTATGTGGCAATTTCTCAACATGATTTCTGGCCCATCGGATAAAACTCCGCTCAGATATGTGAGAGATTATATCACGCTTGCTCCTAATTCTAATCAGACCAAAAATGTTGATATGGGCCTGTTTGAATTCAAACTGAAAGATAATAAAGTCCCCCATGACCGGTTATCACAGACCCAGTATATGGAAGGATCAATAAAAATTCTTCAGGAGATGATCGTAAAGGACCGTTGTACCCAAGAGACTACTCTCGCCTACACCCAGTATATTGCAAAAGTGGCTACTTTTGGACAAGTGTTTGATTGGACGACCGTGCTTAATTTTGACTGTGAATTTAGGCGTAAACAACATCAAACTGGTGCATCATGGGAAAAGGATGATCAGTTCCTTATGCAGGCCATATTACGTCCTAAGGGTGAACGTGGGGTTCCCAGTAACCGGAATGTAGGATCTACACTGCAAAATAAATCTGCGCCAACCGGCCCCTCAAAATCTCGGTTTGATCCCAATACAGGAAAACCTATCTGTGCGAAGTTTAATGGGCGCAACGGGTGTTCTCTTACAGTGTGTAATTATTCACATATTTGTGGTACCTGCTATTCGGCGGCCCATGGGGAGTTTAATCACAAGTCAAGGCAATTCCCATCAAAAAACTCCCAGCATCCCAACCACAGTTTTGTCCCTCCTCAATAACAAAATGTGCCAGTGTTTGGGATCGCGAGTTAGTGGGGGACCCGGACCGTGAGTTTTTGCTGGATGGTGTAAAAAACGGGTTTTCAATAGTGAATAGTGAAAAAATTCCTGTTAAAGCTTTTACAAAGAACTGCAAATCCGCATATGAAAATCAAGTAGAGGTAGAAAAGACTATACAGACTGAACTTAACGAACATAATTATGTCAAGGTTGTTGAACCCCCAATTATTATTAGTGCTTTGGGGGCTGTTCCAAAAGCCAACGGTGATGTGCGTGTTATTCATGACGCGAGTAGACCGGAGGGGCAAAGTCTCAATGATTATGCAGAAGCAGAAAGTTTTAAGTATCAGACTGTTAAGGATGCCCTGAATGATATTGGGCCAGGTTACTATTTAGCAAAAATTGATCTTAAATCAGCATACAGGTCTGTTGGTCTACACCCCAGTAATTTTATATACACTGGTCTGCAGTGGACATTTGCGGGTGACACCCGACCGACATCTATGGTGGACACCAGGCTTCCGTTCGGATCAAAACTAAGTCCCAGTATTTTCAATCGTCTTACACAGAGCGTGTGCCGAATGATGCACAAAAGAGGGAAAAATTGTGTAGCCTATCTGGATGACTTTGTACTGTTTGAAGAGACTTATGAAGACTGCCTTGATGCATACAATATGCTAATTTCTCTCCTGAGATCATTGGGGTTTATGATTAACTGGTCCAAAGTGGTTGACCCCTGTACCTGTTTGACGTTTTTGGGTATCAAAATTGATACCATTAATAACTGTTTGTCACTAGAGCAAAGCAAACTAGAAACATTGATATCAGAAATTATCTCTTTTCAAAATAAACGTAGGGCTACAAGGAAACAGTTAGAGAAGCTAGCAGGTAAACTGACATGGGCATCACATGTTGTAGAATGGGGCAGGGTTCACACTAGAACTATATACAATCTGTTGGCGGGTCTTAAATCTGCTTACCATAAAGCACGATTATCCGGAATAATAAACGATTTAGATTGGTGGCTTTATACGCTTATGCATACTAGCAATAGAAAACTGATTTGGGATTGGCGACCCATAATCAATGTGCAAACCGATGCTTGTCCTGTTTCTGCTGGAGCTTTCTGCAACATGGACTTTACTTATATTGTGTGGCATATCGATAAGCCTGAGCTTGCTTCTTCGCATATAAATATTCAGGAATTAGCTATGGTAGTGGAAGCTGCAGAAAGGTGGTGTGAAATGTGGCGTGACAAAAAAGTTCTTGTATATACAGATAATCTAGCTACTGCCTGTATTATAAATAAAGGAACTACGGGCTCCATAGAGGCCCTTGGGTTATTAGATAGACTGGCAAATTTGTGCTTAGAATATGATTTTGCTATACATGCTATATTCTTTCCCGGCGTTTGTAATGGCCTGGCAGATTCGATTAGTAGGTTTCATGTCCCTGGCCAAATGGGCAGATTTTCTGATATTTTGTATAGACAGTTCTATTTGCCTGAACCAATTTTTTATTGGCTTCCAAATCATATATCTCATAAGTCTATGTGTTTTATCTCAAAACAGATCAGGCAATGGCAAACTTATTACATCAACTGGACTACGAGTCATTGTATTGGGAGTCTAAGGCACTGTCTACCTCAACTCGTCGGTCCTACCTGTCGCAAATGAACTGTTTTCGTAAATTTTGTGCTAGCATTAATGAACTACCTGTACCAGTTGCAACTGTAACCCTGTTGCGTTATGTTAGTTATCTGGCGAGGTCTAAAGCTCTATCTACCATTAAGCAATATCTCCATGCAGTGAGGGTACTTCACAGAGAGCATGAGTTACCAGACCCCCTTAAAGATAACTGGAGGGTAAGGTCTCTCCTTTTAGGTATCAAGCGGGTTAAGGGATCGGCCCCTTCTTTTAAGTTGCCGCTGACGTTGCCTCACTTGCTGGAGATACGGCTCCAACTTAACATGAATGCCTTGCCAGATTTACAGTTATGGGTCACTATCATCACTGGTTTTTTTGGGTTGTTACGTATCAGTAATATAACTAGCCCCACAGATAAGACTATTCAATCTAAATGTGTGTTGCGTTCAGACATGCGGGTGGTCTCTAGAGGCATTATTCTAAGAATTCGTGCCTCTAAGACTATACAATTTAACCAGAGGACTCACGAGGTGGCTCTACCTTTTTTGCCCGACAATCCCATATGTCCAGCCTCTGCCATAGTAAAATTTTTGGTTATGTCTGGGCCTCTGGGGGAAGATACTCCACTTTTTTCATACATGTATGGGGGGCGGCTTGTTGCGTTATCAGACTCTGGGTTCAGATCTAAATTTGGCGCACTTCTGTACAAAATTGGGTTGCCACCCTCAGAGTACAATACACACTCACTAAGACGGGGAGGTACGTCGTGGTTGGTTACAGCAGGTGTGCCACTGCCCGTGATTCGAGCCATGGGGGAATGGAAAAGCGACTGTGTGTTTCAGTATATTAAACCGGACCATACTAGTGTTCTTAAAATTTTCCAGTCTTTGTCATACTCTTAATTCTGTTCCCTACCTCCTACATGTGTATGGTTTGGGGTATCTGATCTCTCAGTGATATATCATTATACATGTACCTCGCTATAGAATTGTAATACATGTATGAACGGTTTTATATGCTTTTAATCATATGTGCAGTACTGGGTTTATAATGCGTCATTTATGCTAGTCGAATACATGTATCTGCTACAATATTGGCTGTTGTATGCGCAGGTCAGTTGTAGACACTAATTCTGTGATCATAGCATGCATATTGGCTGTTCTTAAACATTGTGTAGTTTTAGTCGATAATTTGTGTTAGTAATAAATTATCAAGCCCATCCCTGTGTTGTGTTTTGGGCCAAACTATATGAGTTGACGTAAAACACAGCCCAGGGATATTTTTCTGCGGTATACGTCATCAGTTCTTGGGCAGTGGTGGCGCTGCAAGCGCCCGTGCAAAGTCATGATTTAAGGCGCCATTGTGCTTTGTTCCCACAGTCAGCTTTCTGCTTGCAAGCGTGCAGCTGTTTTTAGATGTCTCGTGCCTGTTTATGTGCACCCAACCCTCCCACACCAGTTCTAAGATTAATAGTATTAATTGCATGGTTTAATCGAATAATAAGATAGTATAGTGGGTATCTGATCTCTCAGTGATATATCATTATACATGTACCTCGCTATAGAATTGTAATACATGTATGAACGGTTTTATATGCTTTTAATCATATGTGCAGTACTGGGTTTATAATGCGTCATTTATGCTAGTCGAATACATGTATCTGCTACAATATTGGCTGTTGTATGCGCAGGTCAGTTGTAGACACTAATTCTGTGATCATAGCATGCATATTGGCTGTTCTTAAACATTGTGTAGTTTTAGTCGATAATTTGTGTTAGTAATAAATTATCAAGCCCATCCCTGTGTTGTGTTTTACGCCATATGCAGGTCCCACTGGAATATTACTATCCAGAAAGGGATAGTTTACGATGTCGAAATTGTAATCATCTCTTTTGTCATAAAGTCGACGAGAGAGAATGCCCGCTTCATTTTTATAGAGATTTAGATCTAAATATGATGTGCCTGTAGGGCTGTCTGTAGTTTCCTTCAAATCCAGTGAAGGTGGATATCTATCCTTCATGCCTCATTTATATAGCGATTATCCACAGCGAGAAGATCGTCTATATAGCGTTTGGTGAATGAGAAGGAACGGGCTTTGAATGGATCGGTTTTTGAAAGCGCCTGCATATAGTCATATTCATAAGAGAATAGATACAGGTCAGCCAACAGGGGTGCACAATTAGTACCCATTGGAATACCTATATGTCATCGCCAACAGCCTTTCCAGACCGGACAAGGTACTACAGACGGAATGGCACCTTCACACAGAGATATTTCGACAGCTAGCGTCGATTTGGGAACGACCATTGGTGGATTTGTTCGCAACCAGGAACAACGCCCAAATCCCGACCTTCGTCATTCCGATCCGCGATTCACAGGCATGGGCGATCGATGAACTTTCACTCAACTGGGACAACCTCCTCGCCTAAGCCTACCCACCGATTGCGCTCATTCAGGAGGTGCTATCCAACATAATGGAACACGACTGCGTCATCCTGCTGGTAGTGCTATGATGGCCGCATCGCGTGGTTCCCTCTACTTGTACGGTTGTTAACAGACCAACCACGCCAACTACCTCGGTGGCCCGGACTACTGGATCAACCACACGGAATCCGGCACCACGACCCACAATGGCTGAACCTACACGTCAGCAGACTATCCAGGATTCCCTTGCAGACCAGGGATTTTCAATGCCAGTTGCAAAAGCGATGGCGGCAGCAAACAGACCATCGACTTCACAATTATACCAGTCCAAGTGGGCCTACTACTGCACTTGGTGCGAGACCTGAGGACACGATCCCAACACTGCCTCTGTTCCTGTAGTAGCCGACTTCCTGTTACACCTCTACCAGGACAAGAAGTTACAACCAAGTACTATAGAGGGGTACCATTCGGCATTATCTAGAGTCCTGAAATTGGCGTCCGGAATTACTATTGGACAGGATAGCAACTTATCAGCTCTCCTCCAGTCCTTTTCGCTGCAATCTCACCGAACACATCAACTATTGCCAAAATGGGACCTGGCAGTGGTTTTGAGTACATTATTACGCCCGCCGCTTGAGCCTCTGCATTCGACAACCATCAAGGCCTTATCGTACAAGACAGCCTTCCTGTCGGCGTTCGCTCTGGCTACAAAAATAATAGCTGAGTTCCTTGATATGGACAGCAGATTGGTCTAGGGTATCCTTCCGTTCGATTCCGGAGTTCATCGCAAAAAACGGATCCACTCGACAGGGACCATGTGCGCAAAGACTCTACCAGATTCCTTCATTAACGGGGTTAGTGGGCCCACTGGAAGAAGACCGATTTCTGTTTTCAGTCAGAGCGTTAAGCCACTATATTCAGAGGACAGGTCCGTCCAGAGGCACGAGACGGCTCCAGTTTCTATCATTACAGCCAGGTGCATCAGCTGACATCACTAAGAATACGATTGCGGCCTGGCTGAAGAAGACAACTCACTGGACGTACCACCTCTTTTGTCTAGGGCATCGTCGCATGAAGTGAGACCCATTGCTACATCTTGGCCACTTTGGAAAAATCTATCTCTGAATGACATTGTCGATGCGTGTGGTTGGACTTCCAATTCAACTTTCGCCGACTTCTATCTTAGGGACATGTCCGTGCAGACAGATAGGGTGACTACGTTGGGCCCAGTAGTAGCAGCCCAACGCATAATCCATTAATCCCATCAACAAAGAAAGTGGGGGAGCACCGGAAGCAAGATCCTGACACCTCGGTAAGCATGAGCAAGCATACCATGCCGGAGACGAAGAAACCTCGAGGACTTGATGGCACCTGATTATCTGGCGATAAGTAAACGGAAGATTGGTCAATACAATACTCCACCATTTTACCGTATTACTTGTAATTTCCTTGAGCTCCCTACGTCTCCATACGACATGGGAATTATCAAGACGTTACTGGGCATACAAGATCTAAAACAATCAGGACAAGGGCGTGCTCCGCACAATCCGACAACGAGACTGCAAGGCCGGCTCCCCATCCTCCTCCGTTGGGAGTCTGGCATACATTGATAGCAGGTGAAGATTTGAGCAATAAATATGAAACATTTATAAATAATGTTGGTATTTATTATCAAATCAAACCTGCTATCAATCTTAATTTGCCCAACCCGTCCTCCCCACTCGCTAAGGCCTTGATACAAACACGTCTTATATGTATGCACCAATCTCTTCTCTTCACATCCATGCATCGTATAATAATGTGAATGAACTAGTTCAAAAGATACAATCGACTAAAGCAACCCACCCTCTATCACATTCCCCCAATGATGGGAAAAACTTTATTTGACCCCCACCATACAAAATGGCGTGTAGAAAAAAATGCTATACCACAATTTGAAGTGACACCCATCCTAAAACTGCTCAGGAGAGACTGCTCTAACATAATATGCAATCAGACCTTGTATGTGATGTGGGTTGGGCAAGACCCTTTTTAAGGCCTGTACAGGAAATAGCTCCTTGACTATAATGGGATGGTTTTCTCCCCAAGGCTTTGAAGTGCCTCAATTGGATGGCTGAATTCGGTTTCACTTTTCGGACATACATGACTGTGTCTTGTATCTTATAGTCAGCTGTGTGCCCCTCTACGTCAATGGTCATCAACACAAATATCGGGGGCGCCCGTATCAGTCGAAATCTGATGGGGACCTTGTTCAAGAGGTAACGGTCTTGCATGAAGAAATCTGCATGCAGACGACAAATAAAATAGACTGAGCTGCCGTTCGCTGTGAAACCCCGCCGTTTGTTTCATCCGGTATTGGCATTCTCCGTGCCCATGTGATCGGCTGTGACCCGGTAGTACAAGGGGACTGTCAACTGAGATTGTTTAGCCTCTCGGCCGTACGAGAACACCGTTTCGATGCAGGTCCGATAGGGTACGTGCTGGTCGAGTCACTAATGAGTTTGTCGCTGAGCGCCTGCTGAAACATAGAGTGCAGTCAGAGATTCGACGGGCTCACCGTTGCAGCTGTTGGTGAAGGTGCAAGACTCTACGTGGATATAGGACAGATATCCAGGGTCTTCGATGTCCTTAGGTCGGTCGTCAACTGGTGCGTGGTCTCGGCGATGTATGTATTTTATTCCATACGACACGCTGTGTTTTGGCGACACAGACGTCTACCGCTTCGTTGGCTCGACGTGTCAGTGCTTTTCAGACAGGACACGCTGAACGCATCTCCACTTCGGACAGATTGCTTTCCGTCCACTTTCATCCCGCGCGTCACCAGCGGGAGGACAGTTTTGAAAGTTTTGCTCATGAGTACGTTCCCCAGCTCAACCTCTTTGGATGTATGTACCCGCAAAGACGGGTAGGACACCACGGCTTGTTGGATGTATATAGCCCATATAGCTGTGTGCATCGCACTCGTAAGGCACCTTCATTACACCAAGTTGATAGAGCATGCTTGTCGAAATGAAATGCCAGAGATTGTTCGGTGTCATCCCTCATATCGATGGTGATGTCTCGCGTGGTTAAACCTCTGTGTGACCTGACCTTCGTAGTCCCCTTACACTGGAAAGATGCGTAGCAGAGGAGCGTCAATATTACCGACAATGTGACCATCCACCACATCCGAATGGACATACAGTCCATACAATCGAGCTTTAAGATCCAACCTGGTCTTCTGGTAAAAAATATTCAATTACTCTAATGCTGTCAAGGAGTTTGACTGGAATTTATACACATCTGGAGGCTATAGTTGTGATTGTGAGTCGGCGAACTTCATCTATACACCGTCCAAACATGTTGTCACTGGTAACCTTGATATAGTGAGTGATGAAGACCTAAAACAATCCTCATGAAGGGAACTAGATACAGAGAGTCGAGAAGAATAAACCTGAAGGCGGACCACAAAATAGTCCTGACTGCACTGGAAGAGTATGTTCTTAAGTGAACAAAGCGAGAAAAAGTTGAATCTACAGTACTCGCTGAATAGCTGGAGCTCACAAAGAACAAGGTCGTTGAAACAATCCGCCATATTGACAGTAGTACCCTTCCACAAGTAAAACAAGAACTGAAAAACTCTAAATAATGTAATATTCATATTATGTAAGTATTACTATTACCAGGTGCTGATTAAGGTATTAGCACACCATCGTCGAATACGTCTACTTACTCCCAAACAGCATTTATTCTGGGCAATTTACTTAACAATCACAAAACGTGTCTCAATGAAAGAGGCATTTGTCTTCCAGCCACTCATAACGATATAGCGAAAGTGTACTGGACTCCCAAAATGCATACATTACCATACAAAGCGGAGGCCTGTTTTATGCTTGGCCATCCGAGCCGGAGTCAGAGGCACGTTCCCTTTTAACCCTATCTGACCTTGGATAGGCCATGATGGGCCCTCCTTTACCAAACTTTCTCCCCTTTCTCCGGGACGACAAAGAAACGAAACCTGGCCCTCCGCGACTTTTTAGTTTATCATATTGGGGTCATTTTTGAGCCTATTTGCATACCCCCCCCCCCCCTCCCCCACTCCCAGCAGAAAACCATGGGTAATTTCAAGATGGTGGCCATGTGGGGTACCAGAAAAGTGACGCTTTGCTCATTTCTCTTCAAAAATTTTACTTTTGTTCGAGGAAAATTGGGCAAAAATCTATGTTATTTCACATCAGACTTATTTAATAATTTATCATGCAGTTTTTGCAAATAAAGCACATAAATAATAAATTCGAAAAATCTGACCAAAAAATCGACCAAAAAAATGCCTGTTTTGAAGATAACGTCACTGTGACGTTATCAATCTTGGATTTTCGGGTAGAGCTTGGCCCAAGGGTATATTGTGGTAAGTTTGTATAGTGTATAGTCGAAGAGTGTATACACATATTGAGGGATTGTCACGTCGTTGAGGCTTCCAACGCAAACTTGGTGTGACCGGGATACAGCTGTTTCGCCAGATGCCGAAGTTGAGTGGTATCTCTCGGGTTTTTAAACACCACCAGGTAGTAGCCATTCAAACTGATGTTCCCATGTTCTTTGTTTTTACTGAACAGAATCTGCATAATGTTATGTAGATGATGCTGAGCCACCGATGATGACTGCCTTCATCTCCGTCATGAGATCATCGACAGCCATCAAATTGTCGGGAAACAAGTCGGTCAGGTTGCTTAGTCCTTCCATGAAAGTGACATGGGGTGTCATCTCGTATGCCGCCTGCCTTTCTCCGTAACACCACACGACCTGGACAATGGATGGCATAATCATGCTGACGGCATGTCGAATAAGTTTCTGGAAGAAATGCTTCTTGCCTGAGCCGGTCGGCCCCGCAATCAGACAGGTGAAGGGGTGTTGCCCTCGACGGTCCATGGTGGTAGGTGTATCTGCTGAGGTGGTAGCCCGATCTCGTAAATTCAGTACGAGTGAACTGGGGGCATCGGAGTCGATACATCGCGCCTTGTTACCGTTGTCTGCACGTTAGGACGTTCACCGTGGGTGGTATAGCAGTCATTGCAATACTTGGTGAGGGGTTTGACCAGGTCTGTATATAAGGAGATAAAATATGCTACGCCGTAAAACATACCACAGGTTAGCAATGTCACCACATAGCCGTTCACCTGGCTGGGCGGGGCCCAGGAATTGAACGAACTCGGCCAGCAAAAAAGTTAGACGAGAAAAAATATTAAAGAAAATAACTAAAAATACCCGTGGTCTTTTTTGCTGAGATCTGGGAGTGAAATGATCGAAGGCAGAAACACTGTCTTATTTAGCCAATAATACCCATAAGATGAACGATTCCAAATGGCAGAGCCATCTATGTGGTGCCTGAATATTGCAGTATTTCAAATTGCGGCACCCTCCAGAAATTCTAAAAAGCATAAACAGGTTCCGTAATTTGAAACCGGAATGAAGTAGGAAGTCCCACAAACTGAGTGACACGTTCGAAGAAGAGTTTGACTTCAAAATGGCCAGTCAGCATGAACCTAGATCCTTTGTAAATGTTCACATCCAAGAAGGGGACAAAATGAATGTGAATGTTATATTTCAGATGGATGTTAGGATTATGGGAGTTTAGAATATGAACAAAATGGTGAAATTCTTCCAGCGTGCCTCCAAATAATCCAAAAATATCAATATATCGGACATTTGGCAACACAAATATTAGAAGTGAGTGAGTAGTAGGGTTTAACGTCGCTTTCAACCTTGTTTCAGTCATATCATGATGGTGCCTACATGTGACAGAACATGAGATTGCTCACAGTTCCTATTACCCTGGACACTGATCAGCCCAGCCAGTACAGCACCCGGTCACCCATCCAAGCACCAACCACAAATATCAACAGCATATAGGTATTCCAATATCTGTTCTCTTATGAATATGACTATATGCAGGCGCTTTCAAAAACCGATTCATTCAAATTACAACACATATAAGTGGAGTGGGAAGAGGTGCTGACATAATGACTTCACAGTATAGTCTTCCGGTTAACCTATTCTAAAGCACATACCAAGAATCTAACGATTCGAGATATGTGTTGTATCTCAGGTACGCTTTTATTGTACCTGTTCATGTTGCAACTTCGATGATATGACCACACGGCCCCTAGCACCGCCATAAGCGGTATTAGATACAAATCTAGAGAGATATGATGGAAATGCTCTGACAACTCGTATATTGGTAATTGGTGAGCTGTTTTGCTGTGACAACTCGTACACTGGGGATTGGTGAGCTGTATCATCGTCAGATGAAAATAACGGCATTTAACACAAGAGATTAGTCTGTAAAGCCCGATGTCGATCCAGCATCAACTTCCCACAAATGCCAACATTTGTGGGAAGGTGATACAATCAAAGCGTGACTGAGATACATCATTCTCTAGATGACGACTTTACGAATATTTATGGATTAAGAATACTGATCAGCGATACGGATCAGTATCATTGAAAAGCCCGTTCCTTCTCATTTACCAAACGCTATATAGACCATCTTCTCGCTGTGGATAATCGCTATATAAATGACGCAGTGAAGGATATATATCGACCTTCACTGGATTTGAAGAAAACTACAGATAGCCCTACAGGCACATCATATTTAGACCTATATCTCTATAAAAAATGAAGCGGGCCTTCTCTCTCGTGGACTTTATGACAAAAGAGATGATTGCAATTTTAACATCGTAAACTATTCCTTTCTGGACATTAATAATTTCAGTGGGACCTGCATATGGAGTGTACATATTTCTCCTAGTAGCATTTGCTAGATCATGTGTTAAATGTGACGATTTTAATCAACGTCACAAAACATTGTTGCAGAAACTTATAAAACAGGGCTATACCACCAAGCGCCTCCACTCAAAGTTTTTTTTTCAAATTTGGCGATACATATCGCATGCCGATAGCAAAATACGAGCGTAGCGTGCAAGATCTATGGCGTTACGTTTCGTAACTTGTGTCTAATTCCGCTTAACCCGGGGCTAGGGGCCGTATGAACCCATGTACTTCAAGGTCCTCATGGGGCTCATATGAAGTCACAATCAAAGCGTGACTGAGATACATCATTCTCTAGATGACGACTTTACAACGAATATTTATGGATTAAGAATGCTGATCAGCGATACGGATTTGATATTTTTGGAACATCATGATGTCTTGCCGGCATCATTGAAAACTGCTAACAGCTTCTCTCTTGCAGGAAACTAGCCTATGTTTATGTATACGGTACTATGATTGTCTTTTTGAATTTGGTGCTAATACTGTTATATGGAATAGGTCTTTGGATTATGGACGACGGCTGAATTGTGAATTATGAATGATGGACCAGACGCTTGTAATTGAATAATGGCTGCATGGGACACTTAGCTGAAGCCTGGACTTCTCAAGTTCTCAATCAGCCATATAAATATTTGCATAAGCAGGAGCAAATCTTTTGCCCATAGCCGTACCCTTCACCTGTAGGTGATGTTGGTCCCCAAAGACATAATCATTTCTCCTCAACTATAAATACAACAGCTGAAGAATGTTGTCATTGGCATCGTAAAATGTGCCTTGCAA
Organism: Hanleya hanleyi; assembly: GCA_036873755.1. Taxonomy (NCBI): domain Eukaryota; kingdom Metazoa; phylum Mollusca; class Polyplacophora; order Lepidopleurida; family Hanleyidae; genus Hanleya; species Hanleya hanleyi. The sequence continues at coordinate 185,928 of JAVTVY010056846.1, read as the reverse complement.
CGGCTCCCCTTGAATGTCTTTCAGTTCATATACCCGCGGTTGTCATTCGACCCACCATGGCATTCAACCACGAAGTCTTCATTGCTCCAGTTGGGGAGGTAACACTTCTCGAACTTGCAATTGAGTTTACTGATCCATACAGGATCGCCGATCTTGAACACCTCCTCGGCCACGGATGTGCTTGCAGGAGATACAAGAGACGATGGACTTGGGCTTTGTTGCATTCATTAATGGTGATGAGTGCTCTATGAATATTTCAGTGATACGCCTGATTGTAACCGGCCACAAGTTTCGGGAGGACATCAATGTACTGCCTTGTATTCTTATAGGTGAAATATTATACTTGTACATGCAGCCTTTGAACATCCGATTGAACCTTTCAATGATAAAAGCCTTAGTCTCATTATATTTGTTGCCGTTACAGTATCAGTGAACATGGCCGACAAGGCGCCAACCAGGGAGGCTTCTAAAATGGGTGTTTCTGATTAGATGAGACCAACCATCATGATGACAACACATAATTAACAATAAACACCAGGATAATTACCATACTCAGGGCGGCTCCTCCAGCTTGGGTATGATCTAACATTGGGGGTAATAAACTATATTAACATTGGTGAACTTGTTGTTCGTCTCTCTTTTATCCGATTGTGTCAAACTGATTGGTGGAGAGGAGTTTTAGTGGAGGTATGACATTAAAGCATTTTGGTACAAGGCGAGTGTTAAGGCGTAACAACAGGCGTCGACAGGTGTCACGGCATTATGATGCATTAGTTTCAATTCCATGGGATATCGCGTGATAATTTAGACTCTTCTGAACTTCTGGGCTATCTCACTAGGGCGTTGAGCATTAGGGCAGGCGTTTCTGCAATAAGATGGGCGTTAGGCATGCCAATTCAATTGCGTCTAACTCACTCAGTCATTCACTCACTCACTCGTTCTTCACTTATTCACTCACCCAATATTTCTGTACCTAGAGAGATAATTCTGTCAGGCTAGATGGACCCATCACGCCCTGCCCACTACCCCTTATCACCAATGTTAGCCCCCACACCCACCTGCACGGCCTATTTAGAGCCACGATGGACATCTATCAACCAAACATGTCCCTGGTACTCCAAAAATGCAATGTTTCTCTACTACATGACTGCACATGCGTACCATGACGTCACTTCTGGTCAAAACCATGCCAAACGTCTCACCTCGAGGACTGCAAGACGATACCCTACACTACCTATCAGAAGCAAGGATAGCTCACCTAGCACCCAAATGTGTATCTTCTACTCCATGACTGTGCACCGTGACGTCACTTTCGATCACAACCATATAAACCGTGGTCAACATCATGGGAGCTTTAAGGTAATACCCTACACAACCCATTTGAAGCAAGAATGACCCACCTCGCACCCAAACACCAATGCGTACCCTGATGAAAATGCCATCTTTCTCTACTGTGCTCCATGATTGTGAATGGGCACCGTAATGTCACTTGCGGTAAACATTACACCAATCGTAGTCTACTTCACGAGGGCTATAGACAATAGACATTAGACTGAGCAGTATAGCTCTCCTTGTGATGCTAGAATCCTCTTTTTAATATGGTATGTTATGCAGACTCTGAACAAACTTCTCAGTGAAGGGATTTCCCAAAGGGACTCCCCTCCCCAGATCAGTTCAAACTTGTCGTTGCTATTCCCCTGGTACAGCTTTATACCACAGCATAATATCCAAGGATAGTATGTTATTGTATATCATACAAAAATACTGTTATGAAGAGTTATTTCCCTTCAACACTGCCTGTCGTTCAAGGCCACCATTTTGTACCAGAGAGAGCATTTTGACATCCATTGAACTTTTACCGAGTGCAGCATCCGGGTCATTTGTGATGTCACTTTCAGTCACATGATGTTGCACTCAGAGGTCAACAGGCATCAAAATACTCTTTTTATACCACTTGGGCCCCTCCATCTATCTCCTAATCTGAGGCTTGCCAAAACCCATCACCTATATATTCCTGGATATTACATCCTGTTACACTCCTTGAATGCATCCCCACTCGCTCCCCGTCCCCGGGAGTAAAAATCTTCACCTCCAGTGCATTTTGCCCAACCTTCTATCTTCTAAAGTAAGCCTCGCCCGTTCCCATGCCCTTGTATATTCCAGGAGCTTAGATCATGCTACATTTATTGAATGCATCCACACCCCCACCCCCGCTCTCTACCCCCAGAGGATTTTGCCTAAATTCCCCTGTCTCATAAACTAAGGATCGTCTGACACCATACTCTATATATTCTCATGAGGTTAATTAATGTACTTCACATATTAAATTGAATTCATTCTCCTAGTATGTTTCCACCAATGGTGGACTTTACCCCACCATCTTTCTCCTGAACAAAACCCTGCCCGACCCCATGCCTCTACTCTGATAACTTACATCATGCTACATTTTAGGTCTGTCTCCACCCCTGAGCCCCACCCTCTAGCTCCTAAACTTAGCTTCAACCTATGCCCATAACCTCATATATTCCAGGAGCTTGCATAATTATACACTTTCACAACCAATCTACTACCCTTAGGGATGTGCATCCTCAAGTTGAAATTCAAAGTTTCAGATCTCGATTCACATTGTTCAGATTCAAACCTTGATTGAAATCTTCCAATTTAAATTTTCAAATTTCGATTTCAGTTTTTCGAGTGAAATTTTCAAACCTAATTCGGAATTTCTTCTTTTAACCCTAAATTTCAATCTCAAATTTCAATTGAAATTATACATTTTCAAAATGTATTTTTTCACATTTAATTGTAAACTCCAAATTATGATTTCCCAGTAAAGAATATCATTTTGGAGACCACAAAGCAATGTGGTAGCGGAAGGGGTTAGGGTTAGGCCTAACCCTAACCCTAACCCTAACCCCTATATTTCCCCTTGATCACCTTTAATAGAGTCACTCGTGATGTACTTGAATGGATACTGGATAAAACATTTACAACAGAGACTTGAGAATGTACATACAATATATTAGGCGATTTTGCACCATATCTTGCCAATAACATGTGTCTTGTGTTCGAGAATAAACACGAGAGAAGAAAATGATTGGATGTCCCAAGCCTGATTGGGATATATTTTCATAATGCCCATGTGCAAGATGTCAATACATTTATCTCACTCAAGCAGAACCAGAAGAAAAATTAGCACTGATCGAAAAACAAACATTTTTTGATGTGAAGATATACATTTATACCCATATAACCGGAAAAAAGGAAATAAACTTGTTTCAAAAAATCCAATTGTTCACAAAATAATTTCACCGCACCAAATTTGAGTGAAATCCATTAAGCAGTTGAAGAGAAACCAAAACGGAAAATCAAAACTGCAGAAAGAGATATGGTATATGCGATTGCAACCTCGTTATTTTTGCTTTCATTTTCTCAAAATATTCTCACTGATTGCAGAGAATATATACTTCAAAGATATATGAGCAGGTACCAGTTTTGTATGCAAATGAGCTTTGATGATGTCAGGCAATGTTGAAAAGATAATTAGATAGACAAATAATACCAAATCTTCATTTCTATAATACTTTTTTATTTTTTTATGATTGTATAACTACTTCCTCAACACAGTACTTACTGATAATTACGAGTTCACATTCGGGACTTGGCTATCAATAGTTACAGAAATATGGTTTACCAAGACTTGTCTTTCAGATACTTGATTAGTTCATGGATTTTTGCAATGGATATAAATCCCATAGACCCTTGTTACTGAATAATCAGTGATTAAAAGTATGTAACCTGTAGAATTTCCAAATACAGCTTTCAGTAACCTGTTGCTATGATAACCATATTTCTGAAATTATTGAAATGTTTTCGCAAAACAAACTTTCAGTGTGCACAATGCCATAAATTAGCACTATCCACTATGATAAGTTTCAAAGAGATTAGAGATGTAACTCTGAAAATGTTCCAGGGTAAAGTCAGTTCATTAACTTGGAAACCTCAACAGAACTATAGTTAGCATAAAATCCTGAATCACAGATTATGTAGACTTCAAACTACTATTTCTGCAACGGTTTGAGGTATTTACTTAATGTTCAGCACTTCTGAATTTTGAGCAAGTTCTTGTCCTACAAATGATTGTAGGCTATTGGAGAATGAGCATTCAACAGGGCTTTGCCAGTTATAGCTCACGGATCCCATGCATACATAAAGTCAGTGATATTACAACAGTTGTAGAAGTGGGTCAGCTTATTAAATCACTTTTCTCCACTCTTAAAATGTGGAGTACATGATGATTCACAACTTCAACTCTCGTTCCCGTGCATACCAACAACCCTGGGGGAAAATGGCTAACCGGGCAATATCCTCTCTAAATAAAAGTTACTATACTAATTTAATATGACACAAGACAGAACCCCAACCAGAAACAGAAATCTACTGTACAATCATTGTCAAGAGACAGAAACCAAACTAATGCTATGAAACTGAAAATTTGTGTGGATGAAACAATCCAAGTAATGGCGGTCAAAGAAATGTAACTAGACTACTAAATATCTAATGCTAAAAAAATAAAAAATAAAACCTGTTTGACAATACTCAATTTTACTTGAGTAATATTTTTGGATGAACAGGACGGAAACAGTACAAAATAAAAAAACAATATACTTTAAAAAAAAAGAAAACAATATGATCACTAAAAGTCAGGCAATAAGAACAATAAAATGGATTTTAACATGACATAGACCATAAAGGGCTAGATGCAAATAAACTAAACATGGCTAAACTATGTAGACAAACATCTTAATACTTGTAACATATTGCAAATATGAATGTCTGTAAGCCTAGGAACCATTTTTGATGAAGTAGTTCTGTATCATATATCCTGCATACTGAAAAAACAACGTCAATAGGACAGTAAGCCCAACGCATAAAGAAAAAACATTTTGTTGTATTAGAACAAAAATGTTGTTTCATGTTTTTGCCTTCTTTTGTTCCTGCTCACACAGTGAACATTTCATCTTGAAACAAACTGTCAGTACCACAAGTAGATGTAGTCTCAGGTTCAATCCTTTGTCACATCAGGGGGTGGCTCGTCATTTGATTGGCTGATAGTTGGAAGATGTTCCAAGAAATGTTCGCAGCCACCGCACACAGATGACAAAAACTTTATCCAGGGCAAAACATGCTAGCAAAATCAAACAAGTTTGATTTCACAAACAAATTCTGAACAGATATTTTTGGGCCCTGCACATGGCAGACAAAAACAGCTCAGAACACTAGTTTTTGTTCTAAAGCCCAACTCACACTACGAACATTTTGTTGTATTAGAACAGAACAGTTTGTTCGTATTTTTGTTCGTGGTAACCTCACACTGCAAACATTTTCTCTTGACCGCCAGTCGCCACGATCAGTCATGTGATGGGAGCCACATGACATTGTTGTGTCAAAATGGCGGCATCACATGACCGACAGCTGCCAGTTGATTGGATAACTGTTGGTAAATATTCAGGCACATGTTCGCGATCACCACACACTGAAGACAAAAACTGTTTTGAAGACGAAAACATGTCCCGAAAATTAAACATGTCCCGAAAATTAAACATGTTTGATTTCACGAACTTGTCCCTGGAACAGAACGTTCATGTTTCTGGGCACCTCACACTGCAGACAAAACATGTTCTGAACAGTGTTTTTGTTCTACAACAAAATGTTCGTAGTGTGAGTTGGGCTTTATACAACAAAATGTTCACTGTGTGCATTGTGCTTAAGTTGATCTTTCTTGGCAGTATTCCCCAACGCTGACAGTCATTTTGTCTATGATCCTGTTCTTGCATTCTGAGATCAATTAAGATTGTTTTTTTCTCTTACAGCAGACTAACATGCAGTACAATACACAAATTTTCGCCTTGTGACTAAGGTAATGTAATAATAAAGATCAAACTTCAAAATTACTCTTCAACTTGTATTCATCTTGATTGTCTCGAAAGACAAAGTGTTCTTCATGTTACCAAATTTTTTGAATACTGGTGAACGATTACCATAAATCCTCTAATAAATCAATCACAGGAAGTGGAATTCACACCATAAAGTCAGGGATGATGGAATTTATTAACACAAGAAGTTGACAAAATGGTCCGAAATCATTCAATCAATCTATTATTTTCTTCAGTTTTTCAAAGATTTAATGAGGGCGATCAAATTTATTAGAACGGTCGATTGAAGTTTGTCCACAATTTTGAGGGTGATTGGATTGTATTAGGGTGACTGAATTGTTAGAGGATTTACCTGTACATTAAATAAAATAGCATGATGAACTTTTTCCATTCTTTTCAAATACAGATATGCTATGACCCATACACTGATACTTTATATGATTACGGAGACTATAGTATCGATAACAAATTATAAAAACAACATATTAAATTTATATGTGTATCTATTATATAGCTTAAATAGGTTCATGGATGATAAATTAATGTTTGGCAAATGATACCCTGATGTAAACTAGAGCATAGTCTGAGGGATGCACACATTTGATCAAAATGATCAGTAAGGCTGCTTACAAGATACCCCCCGTAAGGGCATAGATACATGGGGGTGGTTAACGTTTCACGAGTAAGCTGAATGGGATTGTGGCAGTGGAAATCATCAGTAAGCATGCTTACAAGATACCCCCGGATGCACATTTGATAGGAATTGACGAGTATTTGTAGAGGAATATAAGTATACATGTTATGAGTGGCGGCACAGTATGTAACTAGTTGACAATGAGACCTCGCTCGGTTGGAGTGCGGTTAACGGATTGTCTATGCATGTGTCGTGACGATACTCAGATGAGTTTAATGGATTGTTCAGAAAATTGATGTTAATAATGATTGTTGAGAATGGGGTTATGCAGGCATATTGTGTTTTACCTAACTGTTGTTACCACTAGAACCGTGTAGACTTGAAATGGGCTGTTGCAACAGATAGGCGAATTACTGTCATCTGGATAACCATATTGAAGAGGAAAAGGAAGTAAATGGGAAGTGAAATATTAAACTTACTACCTGTAGACGCATATGCAACATCCTGAGCTAGGTCTCATGGTATGGCAGCTACATACAAAATTTGAGAAGAATCTAATCAGCCGTTGTCAAGTTATGCTCCAGAAATGGAATGTTACGGACCAACTGAGAAAATTCTGCCCATAGGTGGCGCCACCTGTAGACGCACATGCGCCAAACGCAATCCCAAGCAAGGTCTCATGGTAAGGTAGCTACATACCAAATCTGAGAGGAATCCAATTAGCTGTTGTCAAGTTATGCTCCGGAAACGAAATGTTACGGACCGACAAGAAAAAGTTTTGACCCTAGGTGGCGCCACCTGTAGATGCACATGCGCCAAACGCAATCCCAAGCGAGGTCTCATGGTAAGGTAGCTACATACCAAATTTGAGAGGAATCCAAGTAGCGGTTGTCAAGTTATGCTCCGGAAACGAAATGTTACGAACTGACTTGAGAAACTTTTGACCCTAGGTGGCGCCACCTGTAGACGCACATGCGCCAAACGCAATCCCAAGCGAGGTCTCATGGTATGGCAGCTGCATACCAAATTTGAAAGGAATCCAAGTAGCGGTTGTCAAGTTATGCTCCGGAAACGAAATGTTACGGACTGACATGAGAAACTTTTGACCATAGGTGGCGCCACCTGTAGACGCACATGCGCCAAACGCAATCCCAAGCGAGGTCTCATGGTAAGGTAGCTACATACCAAATTTGAGAGGAATCCAAGTAGCGGTTGTCAAGTTATGCTCCGGAAACGAAATGTTACGGAATGACCCTAGGTGGCGCCACCTGTAGACGCACATGCGCCAAACGCAATCCCAAGCAAGGTCTCATGGTATGGTAGCTGCATACCAAATTTGAGAGGAATCCAACTGGCGGTTGTCAAGTTATGCTCCGGAAACGAAATGTTACGGACGGACGTACAGACAGACATCCGTACGGACGGACGTACGGACGGACGGACGGACGGACAAGCTGAAACCAGTATACGCCCCCTACACTACGTGTCGGGGGGTATAATAACACAAATGAAATAAAAAATACTGCACATGTGATGAAATGAACAGATGAAATGAGAAAGTACACATGTTAGAATTTGTGGCTTAAATACATGTAGATAAATTTCTTTGGTTGTGACAGAGTGGAAATAAAAATATATTAAAATGTGGAATGCTTTGAACCTACAGTGGGATAAAATAATACTTTGTTTAAAAACTTTAGAGCACACTAACCTGCATGCTATATAAATAACCATGATAACAGGAAATAAGAATTTGAGCATGATATTACAAGTATTAGGTCCATCTGTCATGTAAAGGTCATGGGACAAAGAAGAACAATAGTCTGTCTGAGTACAACAATGAGTCTAGACAGGATGCTTTCAGTGATATAAAGGCCTGGACAACAGAAACTTACATGGAAGATCAACTGATATTATCAATCTCTGTAAACTTCAGATGATATGATTATGGATATAACACCTGAAGACAAAGCTATGAAACACATGTGCAAACTGGAACAAGGTACGTTTAGAGAATTTGGCTAGTCGGATGTCTTATCTTAGAAAACAGTGTAAAAATCATGCACCTCTAAAACATGGTACAGAACCATGTTGCCTCATGGTTGTGCAAACTAAAGAACTTTGCTTACTTTCATGCAGCTTTGGGTTTGCAGCAAATCAATTCCACTGGAAATCAGTTTATCGAGAAATAATCTGGACTATCAATATTTTTGACAATTTTGTGGCAAATAAAGCATGACAAAATGTGTACCTATATGAGATATATCAGTAAGAAATATTCCATAATTTTCTGGAACTAAGGTTGTTATGTAGTAGTTCAAGTTGACAGCAAGAAAATATTCATAACGGTAAAATGAAGTGAAGCAAAGTAGTTTATACAACATGGTGTAAAAATATGAATGAGAAAATGGAGCCTGCAGAGGGTAGACAGGACAAGATACAAGGAAGTTGGCATCATGAAAGTTGGTCAAAATGTACACCTGTTATTTAGTGAAGACCCTGGATAAGATTGATTCCAGCTACCCTCTCTAGCAATGTTTTATTAAATCAGATTGATCGCCTCATGTACAGCATATGTAGATTCTGACCCCTATCTTTTCTACAAATCCACATCTTGAAAAATACATTGTGCACACATTTTTATGGGGATTTGTCTGATCATAATATCAAAGTAATCTTTGATCAACAAGTTCTACTGTGAAAGAATACCTATCTGAATATACATTTTACCAATGTCCCATTAGAAGAAATACTGCAATACTTGTTTTTCTTTTCTTCCATATTTCCACAACAATGGGCATGTTAATACATGCCTTTGAACATCAGCCTTACTTCACAAACAATATTAAAATCTTCGAAAATAGCACTTCACTTATTTTTAAATCTACTAACATTTCAACAATTGTATCTGAATAAAATGAATTTTATATCTGTAACAAAGATATCAGAAACAAAAGGACAGAAATCTCTCACCATCGTCATCACAGCTTTGAACAACCATTTTTTGATTTAAAATTACAGTTCACAACCTCGGAGGTAACATCCATAGCAGCTTCATAACAGTAACAATTTTACCTGATTCAATTAACTGTAGATAGTTTATAATTTCACAACATTTAATTGGTCAATTTAACAACTCACATGTGTAGAAATAAATAAGTTTACAACCTCTTTACTCAACAAGTTTCACAACCTCATAAAGTCAATGGTTCAACACATAATGAAAATATGTGACGCCAGGAGAACAAAGAAACATTTGTGTCAATATCTGATAGAAAATCCCCCAATAATTCAATCACAGGAAGTGATATTAATCCCCCAATAATTCAATCACAGGAAGTGATATTAATCCCCCAATAATTCAATCACAGGAAGTGATATTAATCCCCCAATAATTCAATCACAGGAAGTGATATTTTCCGCCATAAAATCGGTGGGGTGGTCAGATTTATTATAACAGGAAGCTGACAAAAATGAACAAAAAATCATGCAGATAATCCATTATTTCTTTGTGATTTCCATTGATTTTATGAGTTGATCAAATTTATTAGAATGAATGAGTGCATTTTGTCCACAAAATTGATGGTGATTGAATTTCAATAGGGTGATTGAATTATTAGAGGATTTACTGTACTCCTGTTGATGCATGTACACACAGTATGTCAATACAGAGTCTACATCTAACCATTCTGTGTTAGACACTAACATGTACATTACGTTAATCTCTCTAATAATTCAACCAAATTCTATCAAAATTCAATCACCCCCAATTATGTGGATCAGCTGTTCTAATAAATTTGATCACCCTCTTAGTCTAAAATCATTGAAATAACGAAGCAATAATTGATTATCTGCATGATTTTGAACCATTCTGTCAACTTCCTGTTCTAATAAATTTGTTTACCCTCGAGATGAGAGTGGAAAAGTTCACTTCCTGTCACTGAATTATTGGAGGGTTTACCATACGTATACAGGACATTGAGTGACATAAATAAAATGTGACCAATATATATAATATAACAGAATTTATCAAGAGCTCAGAGGAAGCAGGTAAATGACAATACCTGGAATAAGATCAGTTAAATTGACCCCATTCCAAAAAACAAAATGATGCAATTCCAAAGAATAAAATGATCCAGTTTCCAAGAATTCAAATTCAATGACAAAATGATGAGCACAATCATATTTGATCTTTTACGGGTACAGATATGTAATCATACACAAAACTATCAACACTGAACAAGGGAGCACAGTTTTCTCTCAGATTTGAGCAGTGAATGCTCATTGTTTTTCCCTGGTGATGGGCCTGCTTTATCCCTTGTTTTTCTGCTCGGGAGATCATTTCTGCTTGTGAGATCATCTGATACACTCATCTGATAGCGTAAGATGGAGAAAACTAAGAAGGCTCCTACAACATGGAGCTGATTTCATGAAACCTCACTTGAAATCTCACTTGGCTAAAGTGTAGTTGAGAAAACTCAAAAAGTGCAATTCATGAAGTATTTTCAAGTGCACTTGGCAAGATACACTGAATTTCAAGTGACATTTCACGTTAAGGTGATTTTTCAAGAGAGGCAAGACCAAACTTCAGTGAATTTACAAGGGAGGTTTTTCAAGTGTACTTAACAATTCAAGGGAGAAAATTGCCTCCTTGAGCTTTCATGAAACCAGCCCCTGGGTCTGACAGACAACCACAATAATGGTCCCCATTGGTTCACGGAGAAACAAAATTACCAATAATTCTTACATTTGTGCGTCAAACTCACATCTATTTTAAAGAGATTCTGTAAAAAAGGTCACGAAATCTCGAAATAAAGTAAAACAGCTTTAGAAATGTTTTGCAATAGAAGACAATATCTGTTTTTGATGTGTTCTAGCCTCGAACAGACATGGTTCCAAAGTGTATTTCTGATACATATTCTTCATTATAATACCCCATTTGAACTTCTCAGGTTTTGATGATTGATCCACAAGCATGAGATAAACACTTAAATATGTCAGGAACTGGACTTGTATTTCCCCTGTATGTGGATGAAGCTGTCAGCGTTGGTAAATTCAGAGCGTTTAAACTCGGTCATCTTGGTGGGGTTGTGTTTGAGTAGGTAATGTGCCAGCGTGTCCCAGCCTCCCCCAACACGCACCATCAGATGCCGGCCCTTCAACAGCTGTTGATGAGAATCAAGGGGCATGACACACTATGATATAACATAGATCATTGTCTTAAATCAAGGCTCTTTCAGGTAAAAAAAACAACAATGCAAAGGTCTTTGACCAGAAACAGAAGATTTTTTTTTTTGGCTTTAGCTATCAAGAGGAAAGTCAACTTGCTCCAAATTCAACCCAGTTATTTCAGATTGCATACAACAGATCAGGGTCAGATATTTGCATATTTTACATGACTGATTGAAGGACAGTAAATCGACTTACTCTGATCAATATCTGTTTACCGTAGATATCGTACTGGCCTTCTTGAATTCGCTTTATGTGTTTGTCACAGTTGTACTTAGCAGCAACCTTCCTGACCTAGATCAATACATAATCAAGACAATCAAAGAAATGAAAACCGTCGAATGATCTCTCAGCACAATATCGGGAATGAACACATATTTCAAAAGCGATCAGATGGTAATGGTGGGACACCTGCTGGGAGTTTGGGCCTATTCATTCATGTGACGATCACGGCATCTTTCATTCATGTGACGATCACAGCATCATGCTTGTGCAGTGATTATCTCGTGGAAAAAAACCGGCAATAAAACAATGCATTGCTGACATCGGTAATTAGTGTCGCCTTGAGTACATCAGCACTATAGCAAAATTACGAGTTCAGCTTAAAGAGACAATAATCAACAACAAAACATTACGAGTTCAGCTTAGAGAGACAATAATCAACAACAAAAAATTACGACTTCAGCTTAGAGAGACAATAATCAACAACAAAACATTACGAGTTCAGCTTAGAGAGACAATAATCAACAACAAAAAGTTACAAGTTCAGCTTAGAGAGACAATAATCAACAACAAAAAGTTACGAGTTCAGCTTAGAGAGACAATAATCAACAACAAAAAATTACGAGTTCAGCTTAGAGAGACAATAATCAACAACAAAAAATTACGAGTTCAGCTTAGAGAGACAATAATCAACAACAAAATGTGCACCTGCTCAAAATGAATACCAACTTCATGATTCAATGTCCACATTGTAGCAAGATTTTCATGAGATATGCAGTCAATTAAATAATGCCGTCACCTGGAAGTCAAGTGGTTGAAGGTCAGGTGTAATAAATTAATGTTGCCAGTAAATCCTATATGATAATTCATGAGCTGGTGTCGCCTGTATCAATATGATGGCCATATTAGATTTTGTTCACGGGATGATGTGTGCATCCATTCATCAACACGGTAGGTGCTCAATTAATCCTGAAATCTAACATCACTTATGCATTATGTGACATCAATTTAATTCTCAATGCACGGTACAGGTGCCGCAAAAGAAGGCATGAAGTCCTGTATGTAACCCCACACACCAAATTAAAGCTTAGAGTTGCTATTCCAGCTGTGTCAGTCCAGGGTCTCACACTGGCAATTAAATTGATGTTGTGTTACATGAGGGAGGTGGCAGGGTATTGGAAGTATATCATTATGATCTCCACCTGTCATTTAATTGCATCATGGGAAAGAAGAGGGATGAAACAGCCTATTTGTACAATCTATATATCAAAATCTGTCCTCTCAGACTTACATCAGGCAGCTGCCCCCTCTGTACGGAGAATTAGGGTTAAATCACTGGGGTCGGTTTACAAACCCTCGGGTATGAACTCGCAGACCTCTCAACTTTTAATCTTGCAAAGGAGTGAGATTTGAGTATATCCGTCCGAAAAATTTGCCATTTCATACAATTTTCACCTTTTTTTTCATATAAAAGCGGACCATTAACATTTTACCCTTGACACAGTTTATATATGAATAACCAAGTCCAGAACATTTCTGATATTACAGGCCTCTTTTCTGCAAACTGGAACAATTTTGAATGATTGTTGGTTATTTAAGAAATAATTTCCCAAAAATGCTCAGATGAGTGAGATTTTGATACAGCTGCATGAGAGTGCAAGCGAATTGACAGGTCTGAACTCATGGCATTCAGATGAGATTCTGGTGCCTAGACTGGGTCATCCAAACAGACCCAAGGTTATTGTTACTTTATTATAGATGTACACACCTCTGTATCCAAATCCAGTTCTTTCGTCACAACATTGTGTCGTTTTCCGGCAGATTTTGATGTCGGTCTGGTCGTGACATGCTGATGATCTTTGTCAATGATAACCACTGGTCTACCAGTGAGAATTTGGGACTTAATGAGACTTTTCTTCTCCTGCTCTTCAATTTCTATCTCCATTTTAACAAGTGTTGGTGGTTCCAATCCGTAGCGAAGTCCTATTCTGGCTAACTCCAGTAAACAAGGAATAACAGACTTTGCCTTCTTCAATGACACTGAAAAGAATTGCAGGGGTTGAAAAAAATTACATTTTTCCTTGAAGCACTTCCACATTCATTTGTCGTGCTTGCCTGTCAAAGTTGCACTTTGATGGAAATAGTAGTACCATGAGTTACTTTAATTCAAAAGTAAAACAAACCAACAAATATTTATTCAAAATATTCAAAAAATACCTTATATAGGTACCTTGGTTGGCTCTCGGGCCGGAATAATCAATTTAGACAAAATGAAATATTGGTTGTCTGGGGCTACACGAAGATCCAATTTTCAAGCACTTTTGAGGGAGCAAATCGGGATGAACTGAGGGTCCGGTGGGCAATCTGTGATGGTACCAGATATCACTCCTTCCTTGCAAATGTTACAGCCAGAAGATCCCAATGACGTGACACTGGTTCCTGTTGCTTCAATGCATTTTGCTGTCCTCACTGTTTTGTAGGGTGTCTGGTTCCATGTTGGTTCAAAGATTTCTTCTTTGAAGCAGCAGGAACGCAACTTGGCTGGGTGGTGCTTAGTTGGTTCTTCGCGATATGACAGAAATAATGTTGAAAGCGAAGTTAAATCCTATTAACTCACTAATTAAAATTAATACTCCGTTTATCATCATCTGCTGACCAAGAAAGCTGGGTGGGTGGCTGGATTATTTGTTTATTTTTTAATTTTATTTTTTGTTCTATTTTTCTATCACTTATGAAATGTGTGTTCTGAAACAAGCTGATTGATATATCATCAATATAATTTGTAAAATATACAAATATTTGATTGTTCTCCAATTCAGTTTGGAGCAAGAAGTAGAAGTAGAATCGTACCTCCCAGAAAATGAGTCTTTGCCCCATAGGCCTACAATTATCATGCGGAAACATCATACAGTCTGCTGCCATGGCGAAACTTCAGTAATATACTAGCCACGAAGAAGGCTTCTACACTTGACTAGAATATATATGCTAATGCGCTACATCTGGTTCCTTGAAAAAAGAACACCAGCGGTATGATCTAGCTGCTGGATAAAATCGCCAACAGATTATCTTGGTGATCAGAATTATAACTGGAACGGAGACTTTCCATGCTTGTCAGCACATGTTGCTTGAAAACACTTGTCTTAGACATAACAGAAAGTTTTCTAAATGTTCAGGGCAGAGAGAAAATCATGGGCAGGCAGTGATGATAAAGTATCAAGTTGAATGGCCCTGAGCAAGGCAAGATGAGCTTCAGTACTTACCCAAGTCTTCAGATTCAAACATACATTCTTCCTTTACTCCAGCACCCTTACACCACTGTAAGAAATTGGCTGCATTGTCTCTTGCGAACCAACTTCCAGAGGTAGCATTGTCTTTAAATTTCAACTTTGGCAAAACTGGATAATTCTGCGAGAAATATATTTGGAATATCAAATCATTCTATATAATTCAAAATACAACAACGTCATGCTGTTGAATTCTATTTAGAGATATACTTTATACTATAATTCAACTCTGGATTATATCCAGATTACACTTGTAGAAGGCAAATCATGACAAACGTACAACAAGGGATTTAGGCGTCAGAAATAGAAAGAAAAGATTCAGGCTACAATGGCAAAATTATCTCCCTTGATGTGATCAGAAATAAAAATAGAGGATTTGTACAGTTTGGTGTTCACCAATTCTTCCAAATTAATTTATTGGTAAATTGAATATACATATAATACAATAGCAGACTTAAACCGAACATATATCCTTTTGGTACATCAAACATTTCCTCTCATTCAAAGATTTCAGATTTGCCACTGGACTGTGAAAAGTAAAAAATCACATCAAGGGAGATAATCTCAAATGGGAAGTCTATGTACCATTTTCAAGAGTCGTCTCCCTTGATGCCAAGAGCACTGAAAACTACAGCTATTTGCCCTCAGCTTTATTCCTTATTCATTTTCACAATAGTTAAACAGAATGAACAGTAGTCCAGACTTTGACCAGACACACATGTACCTGAATGCTTAAAAAAATATAATTTGCTCTGATGTGACAAATTACAGCTGCATACTTGTGAAAAAACAATATGCATGTTTTGGGTTACAGTGAAGAGTCAAAGAAATTGGAACTCTCCTGTTTGGGGGGATCAATTTAGTCCATACACAGAATGCCAGTCAGAGATATCAAAATATATGATCCTGTATTACTGCTATCAATTCTGTAACAAGAATGTTTTGGATTTTGACCAGTGTGCACTTCTCTTCATTTATGATCTTAATTTAGCGTACAAGTTTCACAATTATGAACAACGGGGAAGTTTTCTCATCACTCAGACCCCTCACTAGGCTTATTTGGCGTGGCGCAGCGCCACGCCCCTCACTTCGAGCGCCATGCCCCTAATTCAGGTTACCATGCCCTAAATAAATTTACCCCACGCCCATTTCATGGAAAATCGACTTTGCGCCATCCACAAGTCTTTATTTTTCAGCACAGTTTTTGCTTCCGACGGTCTCATCTTGTCAATCCTGGGCTAGAGTATCTTTTCCTATCTCATTCATAGAAGAGCTACAATTTTTTTACTCTCCGCAATTGGGCCACGTGTGGTATTTTCAAGTTTTTCATACAAGGAGGCGCATATCCCCCATTATGGGAGAGTGTCCATCGCTGCGGCATCAGATTGCTTCCCTTGATGCCAAAGTTTGCTCACCACGTGGCGTTCTGATCAGCGTGTTGTCAAATTTTGAAGTTTGAGCAAACTTTTCATTTTTGATCATGCCAAGCAGCGACAGAATAGCCAAAAAACGATCGGGGAGCATGGGAAGTGGTGCAAAGAACTGCAAATCTATCGGGTCGTTTTTGAAAAAGCAACGACGACATCTGAGCCTGATATCGAAGCAGAGACTGGATCTAACAACAACATCAACAACAACAGCTCCGTGCAGTGATCCAGGTGACATCCCCGAACTCGAGTTGGAATCAGCTCGAATCAAATCGGAGAAAAATAACAGCAATCCCTTCATTCTGACGAGTAACTCGAGAACCTGTTTATTTACAGCAAATTTGCATACACAATAATTCACATTTGACAAAACCTACATTTTCGTTTTGCAATATATAATGAAGTCGCACGATCACCTGTTTGAAATAATTTAAAGGTGTCCAGTTCTGAAAAAAATATCAATTTATCACATATATATAGGCTGATAGTTCTTTCTCTTGGATAGGTCTGAAATGTCCCAAAAATGGCTCCGAGAGCTCTAAGAGCACCGCGCGGTCTCTGGCGGCTGGGGGCCTAGCGGCCCCCAGGCCCCAGGCTATAAGTGCTATGATGGTATTTCCCCCATGCCCCTTTCTAATCCTGACTAGGGGTCTGTCACTTCCTTGTCCATCGGACCCCACCATAATTCACGTGAGACAGCTATTTGTGACGTCATACATGGAGAGTTCCACTGTTTTCTCCATCTCAAAACTTTACAGTCACACCAAGGGAGATAATTTGAAACTCATAAAAAAATCTGCCACGGCAAAAGTTCTTCCCCTTGATGTGATTTGCAATGACAATGGACATATGTTTCTGTAATCTAGAAGTTTCCCTGATAATAAACTATGACCTGGGCTCACCTGCATGCTGTCCCCACCGCCCTGTTGGATGAGGCTGCGATGAGTCTGTGATTTACTCTGAACAAGGTTGGCCAGCCGACAGAGATGAACCCCATTATCAAGGACATCCATGAATGTATCTGCTGTGATTTCAATTCCTTCAACGAATAATTCAAATGTAGGACAATTTATTATGCTGCTTGAACATAAAGAAATCACACTACTATCCCTTTTTTCACTTGATTAGACCTGGAATATCCACAATTCCAAATAGTTTTAATTATACATTTTGAACAAAGTAAAAGGGGGGACAGTTCTGAGGAAAACTAAAAATTTCTTTTTCTTTTTCAATTTCCAAGATTTTAATCTGATATCCTAACAATGAACCAAAGAATTAAAATGAAATACACAAACATGGAACCATTAAAGAAAGGTATGGTACAGGTAATTCCTAATAATCAACCAAAGAATTGAAAATGAAATACACAAACATGGAACCATTAAAGAAAGCTATGGTACAGGTAATTCCTAACAATCAACCAAAGAATTGAAAATGAAATACATGAACAGGTAACCACCAAAGAAAGATATGGTACAGGATATTCCCCTAATAATTCATTCACATGTCAGACAGGAACATTTTTCACCAAAAAATCCATCCTCACGAGCCAGTGTATCAATCGATAGGTTACAATTAATACACTGGCTTGGTTAGTTATCGATAGCAGTTCTGAATATAAATAGCTTGAGGGGTTTCAACTAAACCGAACCAATCAGTAAGCGCGCATCAGGCCAATCCGCAGAGAGGTTTGAGATTTGACAGGTTTGAATTTCATCGCCGGCCAGACAACCTTTGAAATCGACATCGGATGTCAAAGCAAAAGCTGCAAGCTTCAGATACTGACGCGCGGATTCAAAACAACCGCTGGGGATAAATGTACGAGATTGTGTGATAGATGCAACAACTTTAGAACTCATCCGAATCACCAAAAAGGTGCAGGTAAACCCTCTGCGAGGATTTAGGGATTACCTGGACTTGTGCAGATGCAAAAACTCAGGAGGTGATCAAAACAGGAAGTTGACAAAATGGTCCCAAATCATGCAAATAATCCATTATGATTATCTTAGAGGGTGATCATAGTTATTAGATAAATGTAATGAATTTTATCCACAAAACTGAGGGCAATTGATTTCTAACAGGGTGATTGGATTATCAGATTTTTTATTTTTCTGAACCCACAAAATCAAGCAAAAATGCTGTAGATACAGCTGACATCAGCTGTTTCCAATCAAAGATGGATGGTTCAACTCAGCACAGAAGAAGTATTGTGGACATATCTCATATTCCAAAATGATAGCTACGGACACTGCTGTAGGGGCACAGTGTACCTTGCACGATCTCAAATAATTGTGTGTAACCGGGTGGCCATTGTTCCATCCATCATTGCTAAATGAGGAGTAGAGATCCGCCACTGAACAAGTGCTGGCTACTTGTTTGACGAACCAGTATTTCAGTTTTTCAGTCGACGACGATTCTTTTCAGTTGACAACTGTCGAACTGAATGCTGTTGTAGCATGAATTTGCTTTCGCACTATCGGAACTTTCCGATCTACCTTGATAGGCATCACAAAATCTACTTGGCATGGTCTCGTACCATAATATAGAATATAGTGACTCAGCCAAGTGGACCTGGGAAGAAATATACCTCTGATATGCTCGTAAACCATATTTTTGGCAAATAAAGTGATGGAATTTTTTGGTATTACAATTTTGTAAACGTGGGTATTTTGATGTGATCAGTGTGAGGATGATAAACAATCACTCATCTTTAGTAGGCCTAAGACAGAATACTCAGAATATCTAGTTTACCCAGAATCTTGTGAAGCCAATCAGCCAAATCCTCTTTAATGGGAAGAAGGTTCTGTTCTTGTAGTTCCAGATATTTCAGATACTCTTCATCCAAATCTTCAGCAGAAACTGGTCGCTCTTCTTTGGGCTTCTCTTGTGTCGAATCTTTACTTTCCTCATCATCATGTTTATCTGTGGCTCCTTCCATGGTCACCTACATCAGGTTCTCCTAAAATATTTGCAAATTAGTAAACTTAGTAAACTTTACCCATGGATACATGTAACACAGTGAGAGAAAATGTGCCAATGTTACAACAGCGAATCATTCACATGGCATCAGATTTTATATACCTCCAGGCTCCTACTGTCAGATGTACTCTCTGATGGAGACTGTGGTGCAAAGCTTTTGTCCACAGTATGGTTCTTGGCCAATCAGCATCATCCATTCCTAAATGGAGTGGGGTGGGCATAGGCATTGTCACAGCTAAAGAAACCACTGTACTCTGTGCTCTTGTCAAACAGTTAAACATCTAATTTATTCACTCTTCTGTGAAATATACTGGATGTGTTCACCATCTCTCTCATGGTGGTGATTATAGTACATGTATCAGAGTCATGGCGTACGATCCAAGACAATTCACTGATGAAAATAAAACGTCAGAAAACAGATCAGAAATTCACAGCCACACATTCCCATGTCCCACTGTATGGTCCATCCGGTTTCGCGATACACCAAAATTAGCAGCCAGAAACACTTACTAGCATTCAAAATGTAGCAGAGTCAAGAAATGTAAACATCTCCACCATCTTGGTACAAGGACTTTTCCAAACATTATATCCGAGTTTTAGTTGAAATTCTGTTCAATTCATTTCTGGTACTTTTTGAAGTGGAATTATAGGTATTGATGGAAATATAAATTTCTATGTATTTTTGATCTAAAAATACAAAATTTCAGGGGTAATTCCGGACCATTCAATAAGGGGGGTGGGTATAATTTTTGGAAAAGCTATTGTACCAAGATAGTCGAAAAAAAAACATTTCTTGCCTCAGATTTTCTCTGCTGCATTGGAATGCAACCAAGTCTTTCAGGCTCCTATTTTTGTTGAATTGCGAAACTGGATGAACCATAACTTTTTATGACAGGGGGTCTGGCGAATGTGTGGCTGTGAATTTCTGGTCTGTTTTCTTCCCAAGTTTTTCAGCTGAGACTTGTTGACCCAGTCAACCTTGCTGCCCCAAAACAAACTTCCTTGCATGTCATTTGGTCACTGCCTTTTCTGACATGTCTGATGTAAACATCTGAGAAGGGCTGTCAATGTTATGCATTGCATCATGGGTTGTTTTAGACTTAGAGCAGCAAGATTTACTTGAGCCGACTTGTCCGATTCAAGCTGGGAAAAGTTTGGAGCTGAGCAGTAAAACAAAAAGAGCAGCATTTGTCCAGTGATTTAAGTTCAATGAGGATGTTTCAGAGTTCATAAACATTTTCAGAATTACACTTGCACTACTAAAATCAACTAGACTTTGAATGAATTGACATGGTTCTTTCTCGCGCGAATTACCGGCACGACAAACACGATCAACCTTAAATCTCCATGACGTGACGTTTTCAGATGAGTATATCTCACTTCCGTTCACCTAAAAACGTCATGCAGTGGTGCAATGGCAGCGCCCAGTGTACATCGTGACAAGCAACAAAATCTTTAATAACTCTTTTATTTTTGCATTCTTTAGAGATATTTTTTTATAATAACATATACGAATGCTGATCATTACAATTACTCAAAAATAAGGTAAGTACTCGGCCCAGTGAAACAATGGGTATTTATCACTGGTGCTACAATAGCCCCAGCAGGGACCTAATGATACTGTCATTAGGTCCCATGTACATCCTAGACACCATCGTCATGTAGAAGCCCGAATCGTATAAACAATGACTTAGTTGCTCCTTACCATGCATTTTCCGATAAAACGTATCATGAACTAGTCTGAATCGTCCGAACGGCCATCATCTGTTGTCTTTTTGAGTGGGTTTCACCGCCTTTTGTACCAGTCCCCGCTTGAATATATGATCAGCTCCGCCATGTTTGTTTTCACGCTGGAGTGTCGACTGCGCAAATGGTGGCCTCACTAAAACCCGGAAGTGCACACGCCAACACCACAAACGTGGTCGTAAGCTAGACAGACAAATTTTTACTGAAAAATTCATTCATTCAAATTCATTCATTCACTGTCGGAAGCAATAATTGGACGACCACGTTTTTGGTGTTGGCGTGTGCACTTCCGATTTTTACTGAGGCCACCGTTTGCACAGTCGACACTCCAGGGTGAAAACTGACTCTGACCCGGAGTGCTACAGCTGGCGTGGGTTCGCGCCTCGCCAGTGACCGCTTACATATATACTCGCCTATTCACAAGGCGCTGGACTGATTCGGTGTCCAGGGTAAAATGGACTGATGGTGGAACTAGTTGCTACGCTAGACCTTCGCCAGCGGAGGCACTTGGGGAATAAAGTACTTGGGTGTCTTTCAGTGACCGCTATATAAATTCACTCACAGTAGTACATCGCATACACCGCTAGGAAGCTCACATGGTTAGACTATCACAGCACTTTCAGGATGGTAGTTCGTCCAAATTGTAGAATTGTACTTTCAGGATAGTAGTTCGTCCAATTGTAGAATTGTATAATAAATGTTCACTTCACAGCTAGCTAAATAATATATAGCCCTCCCGAGTATGAGGGCTATAGGTCGGCCCCAGTCACCTCCAGCGAGGGTTTTAGATAATTTTATTACGAATCACCCACCTCTGAAACTTCCGTACATCTAATCTCTATCCCCTCCTACGCACTATTTTAAAATCGTGCGCACTATTGTGAAATAGTGACGCATATATCACCGTCTGAATTTTCCAGTCGAAAACTTCAACTCTCTACGCGCCATGTTGGTGACGTCACGCTATATGTGTATATGGGCCATTTGCAATTGAACATGGCGCGCGAAGTGAAAGTCGTCGACTGGAAAATTCAGACGGCGATATATTCGTTACTATTTCACAATAGTGCGCAAGATTTTAAAATAGTGCGCAGGAGGGGATAGAGATTAGATGTACGGCAGTTTCAGAGGTGGGTGATTCGTAATAAAATTATCTAAAACCCTCGCTGGAGGTGACTGGGGCCGACCTATAGCCCTCATACTCGGGAGGGCTATATATTATTTAGCTATTCACAGCACGATAGTTGAGCTATAAAAAAAATGTTGAGTGGTTCCTAATTGATTGTGTATTAATATGTACTCCGTAAGGAGGTGCCTCTCTCAAAGGGGGAAATTACGAACCGACCTTGAACTTGAACATGGCGGAGCTGATCATATATTCAAGTGGGGACTGGTACAAAAGGCGGCGAAACCCACTCAAAAAGACAACAGATGTTGGACGTTCGGACGATTCGGATTAGTTCATGATATGTTTTATCGGAAAAAGGCATGGTAAGGAGCAACTAAATCATTGTTTATACGATTCGGGCTTCTACATGACGATGGAGGCTACTAGCACCAGCTGGGACCTAACGATACTGTCATTAGGCCCCACGTACATCCTGTACGTGGGACCTAATGACAGTATCGTTAGGTCCCAGCTGGGGCTAGTGCTACAAGAAAAAAATCTTATGGTGCTATAACCCATGCTGTTTGTTCTCTTATGATTGAGCTACTAGACGGTTGGCGGTGTTCGATCGATCAAAAATTGTACTATTGACTGTCAAAATGTTGTTGTTGTTGTTCATTCTACAAATTTTTGCAAATTATTTTGTCACTATATCAGTATCTTCACCGCATAATTTTATAGCTAACGCTAATGTAAGACTGTGGAAATCTGTGAGTGTGATACTACCTGTTTTCAAAAATATTAAACTCTCGTCATCGTTAATAAATTATCTCCAGTGTTCCAAACGCTGGAAAATCGATCGCCAAACATACATGCACCAGCAACTTGTAAACAAAAAATGTCCTGTGAAACAAGGACTTTCATTGGCCACTTGATATCCATCCACCAATCAGAATGCAGTTTACTTTCTCATCTCTGGTGCATGTTCCCGCGAGCTGTTGCTGTCAGAAAGCAGCCGATTTCTTTTGAGAGAAGAAGTTGAACAGACGATGGTAAAAATCAACCACGAAAGACGTTCTAGTTCTTTGTGATGCGTAAGTATCAATGATCAAGTCTTTGTAGTTAATGCTTGCTTTGTATTATTGACAGCTGAAAAGGACTGTTTAGATAGTGTTTAATATATTTGGAACACACCATGCACCGCAACAAAAAGCGGTGTGTACTGGCTAAAAGTGCCCGTCGGGAACCACCCATATAACGACTACCTGCAATACCCGAAAGGTTCCCGACATTGCCTCGCCATCCCTTCATGTGAACGTTTTTTACATTGTTTGTAGTAGGGTAGTTCAACAATGGGTTGTTATCCAGCTGCAGTGATACATGATGTTTTGTACCACGGTCTGTTTTGTCTTTTGTAAACATATGTCTATTGCTGTCAGTGAACAATCGACTGTAGGTGATGAAAATAAAAAAAAAATCCTTCCCCACCTCAGGCACCCAGATAGGCCTACACCCAGTAGACTTGAAAAAGTGCCTGTTACAACTGATAATATAACCCATGCTGTTGTAACAGGCACAAAGCAGGGTAGGTGAAGCTTCCTGAAAAAAATAATGGTGCAATTTGTGACTCTCAAACTCCAGTGGCAATAAAATGATGATCATGACCAAATTTTCACGACCAATTTTCACTGACCTGCCTTCCTTGACCTATGAAAAATTATCAGAATGCTTGATTTCTCCATAAACTAGATACCTCTTCTAGGATGCTGAAACGCCAGTTTTATATGTTATTGTGAGTGGATGAATCGAATTGGGAATCACGTGCTCGTCCCATTGACAAATCACGCACCATCGCATGATCTGACGTAAATGGAAGTGACCTTTGTGTGTACAAGGTGGAGGTGGGTTGGGGAGGGTTCATTGAGAATAGAAAAACTGGAATTAGGCCGCCCACACTTGATACATTTTCGTAGTATTACCATATTTGGAAGTGAGATGTAAACAAATACACAGTTATTCCCCCTGCTAAGGGGGAAGATTCAAAGTCATCAAGATGGCTAGCTGGCAGTGTGTGAATGGTGTCATTACACAGAGTCATCTTGTCACCCACAACATTTCCAACAGAACACATATTATACTTACTTGATTAACTACAGTGCAAGAAACATAACATAACTGCCGACTTCCCATGTCTACTTCTGGTCGCTTGTCAACCCCCGGACAACTCCAGCGCACATGTGAACTGGCGAAAGGTCCTGCAGCATTCCACCCTTGACCTTAGCGCGCCGCAGCACCCTCTATGTTTACAAAACATCCCTGTACACGTGCATTCCTTGTTTCCTTGCAGCTGCCCACATGTCATTTAACCTACTGCCCATTTACCTACTGCCCAATTTCCCTCTTTGAACATGTTGAAATCAATAAAATGTTAAGCCAACCTCATTTCGTTCAACAACCTCAAAAACACATCAAATCTGATGATGAAAATGGAAATATTGATGAAATATGTTCCCGTGTGAAATTCCGACAGGGGAGGTAACTCGTTTGGTTAAACCTTCTCAAACCTGGTCACCCAATGATGTCGGCCCGAATATATTTTAAATAATGAATAATGAAAAGTAAAACCCCACCTTCGTCACTTTTGAAAAATAGGCTGACGGGAAACAAGGAATCAATTGTCATTAGCCTACTTATGCTGTGCGTGGTGGGACGTTTTTTGTCATTTTCGATTCTTCTTTTGGCCAGACTTTTTCATTACTTGGATTACCGTCCCACCGACGTACATGTAGGTATCTGAGAAAATTAGAAAAAAAATTGAAAACCACCTTTTTTCAGCTAGTCTACCGCATTAGTGTTTGAAGGATCCATTATTATATGACGAGGAAAAAAAAAAACAACAACAAAGAAGAAGTACGGTAGATCACGGTATTTTACAATGGAGATTTGGCAGAATTGTTTAAAATGTTCGTTCGTCTTACTCCTGCTGACAGTATACTGCCTGCCATCGTTCGTCACTGGAGAGGAAACCAATGTGAAATGGTCCTTTGTGGATGACGTACTAAGTTCCTAACTATTGATATGCTATTACAGCATTAGTTCCCTAGGCCTAGGAAACATTTCACGCACTGACGTATCATTCGATCAAATATGCGCATATTCGGAAAGGTCATGAGGCAACAAAGGGTGTTCAAAAATACTAAATATGTATGTCTGTTCTATGTCCTTGGGAATCCGTCTTCTGTCACGGCTCAGCTTTATCTGACGAACCAGGGGTAATGTGCATGTGTGAATTCCCCGAACATCCACCAATTCCGAAGATTCGAGGGCACAGCTAGCTAGCACCAATTACTCATTCCTTTCCAGACCATTTGCACATGAATTCCAGAGAATCTGATCTGTCTGAATTAGCATGATTAGTTCGTTAAAAATATCCGCCAAAGCGGCTATTCCAAATGTCCTCCAGGAGATGTCAACAGCCTTCATATCATCTGCAGATGACCTACAGAGAACTGGGTAACTTAGAAAATTTAATTCTCTACCAAAATTTTAGGTAAAAACAGTTTTTGTCCCCCGCCACGTAAGTGGGAGGGGGACTTCGAAATGCTGTACATGTACCCGTCCGTCCTTCCCTCCGTCCCAACCATGTTGTGAACGTGATATCTCGAGAACAATTCAACACATCAACTTCAAACTTGGTGGGTGACTTGACATCAGTGAGAAGATGGCTGGGATTGTTTTTCACCAAACTGCGTTATCCAAGATGGCCGCCGTCGGCCATCTTAGATTCCATCCATCTCCAAAATATTATGAACACGATATCTCGAGAACAATTCAATCGATTGACTTCAAACTTGGGGGGTGACTTTACATCAGTGAGAAGATGGCTGGGATTGATTTTCACCAAACTGAGTTAACCAAGATGGCCGCCGTCAGCCATCTTAGATTCCATCCATCTCCAAAATGTTATGAACACGATATCTCGAGAACAATTCAACCGATCGACTTCAAATCTGGGGAGTGACTTCACATCAATGAGAAGATGACTGGAATTGTTTTTCACCAAACTGCGTTAACCAAGATGGCCGCCGTCGACTATATTGTTAACGAGATATCTCAAGAACAATTCAACCGATCTACTTCAAACTTGGGATCTTGGATTCCATCCATCACCAAAATGTTGTGAACACGATATCTCGAGAACAATTCAACTGATCGACTTCAAATTTGGGGGGTGACTTCACATCAATAAGAAGATGACTGGAATTGATTTTCACCAAACTGCGTTAACCAAGATGGCCGCCGTCAGCCATCTTAGATTCCATCCATCTCAACTATGTTGTGAACGCGATATCTCGAGAACAATTCAGCCGATCAACTTCAAATATGGAGGGTGACTTTACATCACTAGCTACCCATCCATCCTTCCATCCCTCATAACGTCCTTCCGTCCCTCATACCGTCCCTCATACCGTCCTTCCATCCCAACCACCTTGTGAACGCGATATCTCAAGAACAATTCAACCAATTAACTTCAAACTTAGCGGATGGCTGGGATCTCAGAAGAAAGTCACTCATTTTTCGGCACAACTATGCCACCGGATCACCCTGTCCCCTTTCTTCCATAGACATTTCAGTCCTTGCGTTTGGAGGCGAGCGATCGCTCTCGCGCGCCATCACTCACCTAAATCGTATCCGAGGTACACTGTTTTTCGCTCACCTAGACTCAGCAGTGTAAATAATTTAAATATAGAAATAAGTAGGCTGTGTCTGCTAACAGCATTATTGTTGAATGAACTGACAGTTGGTGTTGATCTTGCGAACTCTTTTACTGAAAATCACCGTGAGAAGAAACTGAAATGCCTTTAATAAACTCTAATCAGCAACGATCGCTGCCAATTCCAGCCGAGTCATAATTTCTTCGCTTGTTTGAAGAAACGGTAGTCTCCTGCACAGGCTATTCCTAGCATGGGATTGTGCAATATTCGCCACATGCGCGGGAGAGCTGACAAAAATGGCGGCAACTGTAGACAATCTTCCTTGAAGCAGCAGACAAAGTTTTCTAAGAAAGGTAAATGATTTACACATCATCACACAGAGCCTGTAGTCTGTAGGATGTCAATACTCTTGGGCAGTATTGAACTGTGACTCGTCTGATCATTCGCCAGTTCTTCTTGTTCACAGTCACTTGAATACTATTGAGGAATATCCCAGATATTCACGGACACTGCTCTTCGCGCATATACTATGCAATGATGATTGCTTGCCGACTTTTATATGCAGAACTGTGGCTCTGTACATGATCTTTGAGAATAGAATCGAGTGACTTTTCTCTCCGTTTATTTTAAACCATTATATGTCTATCCGACAACTATAGATGTGGCAATTGTTGTAGCCTCTGACAATTTTTGATATTCCTCATGTAGATTGCTACGATATGCCTTTTCTTCTTTTTCGAACTAATGACACGACAGTTCAAACCCCCAGTGAGCTTGAATTAAATTCCCAATCTACTGGTAACCACTGGTGAATTGAAATTCTTTATCACTTTTAATATCACTTACATGTATTTAAATTGAAATAGAATATTTTATTTTCATCAATTTTTTGTTTGAAAATAAATGGACTTATTTAAAGTGAACGTAAAGGCTGCGACAACACACGCACTGTGTGGAAGAACTATATTAAAAGTATCATTTGGCAGCAACAAATATTTTTTGTGATTTTTTCCCTTCCAAAAAAAAATTCCCAAACACGGGAATTATTGACTGATGCAACGAGCGACTGGAGTCGGCCATATCAGTTTATTGATTAGCCTTGCGCCAATGAAAACGCTTGTACGGAGCACATGATATTTTCCTGTGACGTAGTATCACTTTGTTTTGGCATCGCTGTAGCACGAATTGTAATTGCCTGGTGGAGAGCTCGGCTGTTTCAAGCGTGTTTTGATTGTGTTGCGTGTCTCCAGCAAGTGTTTACTGACCTGAAACGTTCGATGAACTACTCACTACTTTCGTCGACATCGGAGCGTTTTGGTTCAAACTGGTAACCCTGTAAACCTTCATTTGTCACTTCGTCAGAACTTGAAGTCAGGCTAGCCTCCTCGTGCGTCGCTATGTTTACATGCTTTCTGCGCTTTCTAACTCCACGAAGTAAAGAGCTCCGAGGTGATACAACGTCACTGCTCTGAGTGAGATAGCCAGCATGGCGGCAGCCGGGGAACAATAATACAACGGAGATAATTTCGTTCCTACTCGGTGCAAAAAAATCCCCAAAAATATTTGTTGCTGCTATTTCAGTATTTCAATGTAGCTCTTTCCCACAGAGTGCATGTTGCCTCAGCCTTTATGTTCACTTTAATAAGAAATATAATATGGTAGGTTGAACAAAACAAATTCACTCCCCTCGCGAAATTTGGGAGAGCAATTTTTAGCTCTCGTAACAGCTCTCCTCGGTTAATTTAGGTACACTTTTTATAGCTCACTGTCATGTTTTTACAAAAGACAAGGACTGCAATTTGCAACATTGTCCTTCACAATTATATCTCCTTCACATCAACACCACACTCCTAGCAACAATTTACCATCACACAAAATATATATGGTGATTATATCCCGTGTGTGTGTGAGAAGCCCATTTCCAGACAAGCTTTTTGGCGGGGGA
Source organism: Hanleya hanleyi (assembly GCA_036873755.1). Lineage (NCBI taxonomy): Eukaryota > Metazoa > Mollusca > Polyplacophora > Lepidopleurida > Hanleyidae > Hanleya > Hanleya hanleyi. Next base: position 156,706 of record JAVTVY010056846.1, on the reverse strand, counting down.
CCTGCTGGCTACTCAGCTTGTTCAAATTCGATTTATTGGCCAGAATAAAAACTGGTCTAGATAGCTGAAATTTTGATCACTGATGAGTTTTAACTTCCTTTTCAAACATGTGTAAAATTGTTCATATCCGTGATTGCTGCACATGTAATGGCAAAAAGTGTCTAAAATGGCACTGTGACCTGTACTGACGATTTACATACATACATATAACATTCTAGATAGCTGAAATTTTGATCACTGATGAATTTTAACTTCCTTTTCAAACATGTGTAAAATTGTTCATATCCGTGATTGCTGCACATGTAATGGCAAAAAGTGTCTAAAATGGCACTGTGACCTGTACTGACGATTTACATACATGTACATATATAACATTCTAGATAGCTGAAATTTTGATCACTGATGAATTTTAACTTCCTTTTCAAACATGTATAAAATTGTTCATATCTGTGATTGCTGCACATGTAATGGCAAAAAGTGTCCAAAACAGCACTGTGCTGTACTGACGATTTATAACATTTGCAGAGGTGTTCAACGCAGATATTTGTTTATGTATTTCAAAGACAAATCACGAGCGTAAGATTAGCCTGAGTAAATCAGTTACTTATGCCAAATCACTTGCCTTAATAATTGTTGGTTTTTTTTGACAATAATTAATCATTACTAATTTGACATGTATGGAGAAGGGATTGTGTATCAGACTCTGGCCGAACATAAATATGGACACCGGGTACAGTAAATCCCCTAATAATCCAATCACCCTAATATAATCACCCCCAATTAAATCAGCTGTTCTAATAAATTTGATCACCCTCTAAAATCAATGATGTAACAAAGGAATAATAGACTATCTACATGATTTTTGACCAGTATATCAACTTCCTGTTCTAATATTAAAATTTGATCAGCCTCTGAGTTTGTGTTGAGATCCTCTTAGTAACATTTCAATCCTTTATTTACTTTTCAATGTGAACAATATTTGCCCTACTCTTATATCTCAACAGAATACCAGATTGTTACAATATTCCCTGTTAACTCAAGGGATTTTTTCTACATTTCCAAATTTATGAATTATTAACACTCGGCAACCAGTGATTCACAATGGCTAAATATCCTCAGCTTCAAACAAGCTAGTATTGAATATCGCTTGATCGATACAGAGAAATCTGGGAATAATCTACACTGCTTGTTGTGGGTTCATGTTCAGGGCTTCAGATTACGCTAATTTGGACACACCCTATAATTGACGTGGCAACATTTTTTACGGCAGGGAAACACCCAAATTAGCGAAAATATTCAAAGGAATCTCCATGAAGATTGATTGCTCATGCAAGAAAAATATTTTTAAAGATATTATATACATATTTTTTTTTTTTTTTTTTTTGCTCACACCAAGGGTGTGTATACTTTTGGATGCCCCAAGGGGAGAAAAAGTAAGCTACAAATTTAAGCTGGGAGTCACATGTCAAGGCACCTGTGAGTGTGCTGGGGATATTAAAGATATAACATACAAATCTTAAAACATATGGGAAAATCAGAGTGGGGGAATAAGAGGATCCGATATAAGTTTATCATGGGATAAAAATTACCACTCAAAAGAAGGAAAATACATCCCAACCGAGCCGCCGTGGTGATGTTGAGATGTATTTTCCTTCTTGAGACTGGGAATTTTCATCCCATGATCAAGTTAATAATATGGGATTCTTTTTCCCAAATAATAATTTAAATCATTACTTTAATCAGTATTTAATTAAAAATATCAATGGCTCCCACTGAGAGAAATGTTGCTGGAGCGCATCATGCTTGCAGTTCCTGTCGAGCATTTTACATGTAGCTCGCCACATGCGCCCTGTATGGGATGACTTATCCCAGCACATTACCCCACATAGGTTTTACAGAGTATGCAGGATCCCATATTTATGACGATTTTCCTGTGTTTCCCCATGAGAGCCATTTCCCAGTTTAGGTGAGCGGCTGTCTGTGACGTGGTTTCCGACTTTGGCAGTTGGCAATATCATTCTTTGTGCAGTGAGAATAATTTATAATTAGGTGCGTTTTAATGCTTTTGTTTTGGACAGACTTTGCAAATATTGATATAAACTTACATTTAGCTGAAGATAGGAAAGAAAACAGTTCACTGCATGCATGGTTGCAATGAATTATGAATGTAAGATTTACAATCTAAGTGCATGTAAACTATTTGTCGGTATGGTCACGGATATATCTTAGCCAACGTGTAGCTACATAAATTTGTGCAGTCCGTTTGTCAAAGTAATTCCCCAAAGAGAGCAGCTTGTCACTTACGTGAAGTTACGTCGCTACTCTCCAAGGAATATCTGGTGTCTGTCAGATACATGTAATGTATGATATCCCATGATTAGAGTATAATTTGGGCGCACCCTCTATTCAGCGCGGCAAAGCAAACAAGAGCCCAAGGGGCTTCAATATACGCCCGTATATCTGGAATTACATTGGTCCAAATTTCAAGGTGGTTTAATAGCCTTGAGGAAATTGAGAATTGGTAGCTAGCAATCCAGAGAAAGGTCTACAATTTTGTGCTTCTGAGAATGTAACCTATATCACATCTTTGAATGATTAACTAAAATGGGTTTAACTTTTGGTAACTAGTTGACCTTGAAGCAAGAGCCGAGAGCTCACAAATCTCACACTGAAATCAAGAATAGTCAAACACAGGAGAATAGTAGTTTTCCTGCAAATAGATTCCTTTCAGCCGAGAGAAATTTTCATGAAGGAAGAAGAAAGTGATGAAGTAAACCTTGGTTCTTGAGTTAATAAACAGTTATGAAGTTCATCAAGGACCCCTCTCCCCATCGAATTAGTAAATGTATGGTTTTTATTTCACAATATTTTAACTAAATTGTAGCTGTTTCAAACTCCACAGGACAAATGCCATAAACATGTAGGGGAGAAAACTCTGAAAACTTGATTCAGTTTTGGGGGACTGTGTGACCTTGACCTTTGACAAATTGATCTCAAAATGTATGGCTTCTCTTCGCCATGCGAGTATGGTATACTCAAAGTTTGGTACCAATCATACCTTGAAACTAGAGATATCACATACACGACCTCGTCTTCGACAGGCATATGAAAATGTGACTTAATGATTTCTTGATTTTGGGGTCACAGTGACCTTGACCTTTGACCCACATTTTGGTATGTAACACATGTCCCTCTAATGTATCTACTGGGAGAAAAAAGTTATTTTTGATGATTTCCTGATTTGGGGGTCACAGTGACCTTGACCTTTGACCTTGACCTGAATTTTGGTACATGACACATCGTCTTCCCTCAGTGTATCAATGGACACAAAAAATCATGGTTTTTAACAATTTCATAACTTTCGGCCTTGACCTACATTTTGGTACGTGACACATCATGTCCCCCTAATATATCTACTGACACAAAAAAGTAATTTTTAAAAATTTCTTGATTCTGGGATCACAGTGACCTTGACTATTAACCTTGACCTGAATTTTGGTACATGACAAAATCGTCTCCCCTTAATATATCAAAAAAATTATTTTTAATAATTTCCTAATTTTGGGGACAGTGACCTTTGACCTTCGACCTTGACCCAATGTTTGGTATACAACACATCATTTCCCCCTATTGACTCCACTCACAAAAAATTAGAAGTTTTTAATGATTTCCTGATTTTTCGGTACCACTGACCTTTGACCTTGACCTACATTTGGTATGCAACACATCGTCTCCCCCTAGGGCATCCACTCACCAAAAATTAGAACTGTAGATAGAAAACTATCAATGATCAATGATTTCCTGATTTTAGGCAACAGTGACCTTTGACCTCTGACCTCGACCTGAATTTCGGTACGCGACACATCGTCTCCACCTGTGTATCCACTCACAAAAAATTGCAACTGTGGATAGAAAACATTTAGAGATATAGACCGGACACGAACACTTCAGTGATTTCCTGTTTTTCAGGCCAGTGACCTTTGACCTCTGACCTCGACCTTCATTTTTGTACGCGACACATCGTCTCCCCGTAGGGTATCCACTCACCAAAAATTGGAACTGTAAATAGAAAAGTGTTCCAGATATAGACCGGACACGGGGGACGGACACACGGACAGACGGACGGAAACCGCCATCACATAATACGTCTTTTTGGTGGGCGTATAAAAACCAATCAGGGTTTCACTTTGAAAGCATATTGCAAATCCCCAAATACAGGGAAAAATTTGGTAGATTTTGCCTTAAGGTGATGAAAAATTTCCATGGACATTTGTTTGCTCTCTATTATTGGGCATATTTCCAAATTGGGCACGATGTTAAACATTGTTTCTAGCGTGTAATTTAAAGCCCAGATGATATGCTGTATCCCTGTATCTTGAGTTACTAGATTTATATGATTTGATACTGGAATGCTGTAATTGGTAGTTGATTGATAGTAGGGGCTTCACCAGCTGACCTTTTCTGAAACACTGGGCACATTCCTCTCGAGAGACAATAGTTGTATAATTTCTCATTTTTGGTCACTTGGTCATGGTGGTGACATATTTCCATAGCAACATTGAACCTTAAACTGATTTTCCGGTCCACAGATTGAAAGTGGTGACTTTCATAAGTAAATCATTATCGCGGCACAATGATGTGTTATCCCGTCGTTATGTACTTTAAGTGTCGACTGTTTGCAGACAACCACGACGTGACAATGCATTCTTATCACGAATTCCAGTATGTTCTGTAAATTTACAGCCGAGTGCTTTGATACATGATCACCAATTGTCTCGTACCGTTTACATACCAGCCTCCCCATTAGTAGAGATTGTTAACTTAACTGGATCAGGTCATTGTACTGATGTGCACGACCTCTTCATTTCCACCCCATGAATCAGTATGGATTTTTTTTGTATCATTGCAATTCGAGCTTTTAGCTAATAGCTGTCATTGCTATTTGCTACGCAATGTGATATCGGTCTGTATTCCATATTCTTATTATTTGTGCCAAGGAGGAATTTGTCCCTCTTCTAATACTGGTACAGGATAATTGGTTGGTCAGATAGAATCAGACTAAGTGCTAAACCGTTTACATGTATAGCCAAGCTTTTGAGAAACTGCTGTCTGTCCTGTAACCATCAATTATTGAAATAAAGCATGCCTGTACATGGACATGAAGCAGTAATATAACATGCAGGGTTGGTCAATAATTATCATAGATTTATGCGTCAAGGACACGTACTATTATTGCCCCTCCCCCCCCCCCCCCAAATGTCCAAATGACTTGAGAGAAGAAAGTGCTCACAGTAACTTCTGAGTAAAGGCTGTTTGCTGCTACAAACAGTAGGAATATTATTGGAGTGGAGTGTGAAATTTGTAATTCAGAAGTTATGCAAATTAGTTTTGATGATGTCACCACTCGGTGAGTCCAAGTTGATGAGCTACATTTAGCTTTATGTTGAAATAATTCCAAATTGTTTAATAAATATTTTTATGGTAATCCTTCCAATAATTCAAATCCCCTATCAAAATTCAACCATCCCCAATTTTTGGGACAAAATTCAATTATAAATCTTAAATTTGATCACACTCTAAACTATGATAATATGATAATTCAACCAGCTTATAATCAAAGAAATTTATATCCAGCTAATAAACAAAGAAGTTTTTATCCATTATCATAAAAAATTGTTTGTCTAAAGAAATATTGTATTATGATTATCTGCACATGATTTTGGACCATTTTGTCAACTTCTTGTTGCATGATTTACATGATCACCCCCAGATTTGACTTCCTCTGATTCAGTTATTAGAGGGATTAGGGGAGACCGGGGCTGTTGGAACATTTTTTATAAAAAGGTGACCAGGTCGAAAGTTTTATGTGAACTTGGAATTGTTATATGTGCATATGATAGTACACCTATAGGGCTCTCTACCACCCACCAGTACTAAGGCCAAACAAAATAATATCTGTGTTTACTATTACATGCATTTTGAAAATAGGGTAGGTAGGTAGGCTTTATTATTTTATTTACTCCAAAATTTTACGACATATTTTTTTAGGGTAGGTAGGAACATCGCAAAAAATTTGCTCAAATTTTTTTCCCGTATATGTACATGTAGGTCAGTGTAAATTGTGGTCCAATCACATTTCTGAACACTACGTTATGCTGTTAGTGTTAACTGTTTTGTATGTGTGCTGGTATATGTAACTGCACAAAACAGTTTTCCTCTCCATAGTATATTTTCTTTCCTATTTGTGTTGTACTTTCAAGAATAAATATGCTTAAATACATTGTTCATTCCGGTCAACCTGTGTTTCGTGTTGGTACTTCTATCCTTGGCATCACACGCCTCGGGTCTGATTATTCTTCTATTGTATAATGTATACTATGCATTGGGATATTCACCGATCATGTACATGAAGCACCATAGCCTCTACCCTAGTCTTTCGATCATGGATGTGAAAATTCTTTATGGATGATGGCTCAGTGGCTACTGAATGTCGGATCAAACTCAAATTCACATCACCCATGGAGTCTGCAAATATGCCACAAATGATTTTCAAATCCGAATTAACAATCATGGTACATGTATACCCTTTATTTAATGATTTCTACAACTATTGTGGTGTGTGTGTGTAAAAATCGGCAAGCATTATATAATTTTGTACCAAGTATTACAAACCTAAATTAATCTGACTGTTTTCTCCCCATTACTATCCACATCAGACCTCGTCCCTTGCATTCATAATAGATGTATGCTTCGTTAAAACAAAGAGCATACTGTCGATGAGTTGAATGAATTGTACACAAAGATTGGCGTGCAAGCTAAGTTGACTCTTTTAATGCCTAAATCATTTACATGAAGTTCAGCAACGGAACATGAATGAAATCGGATTCCTCCTCGACCGACAAAGTTCAAGATATTTCATAATTCGTCTCCAAGTCAGATGTGCCATGGATATCCTCAAACATTTCTCCTAACAGGTTTGATGACATGCTGCTTCACCATGCTATGCTTGCCAGACACAGAAGGACAGTGGCACCTGAAACAATATAAAAGTACAAAAGTATTATTAAAAAGAGGTGGTGATATTGAACAGTCTGGTGCTGTTACATATTACAAGTGCACCAAATAACCTGATAACACGTATATTCTGGAAGCATGACCACAACATGACAATTGACTCAAACTTATTTAAGTCTGGTATTTTTTGCTCCAGACAAAACGTTGTTGTTGTATTTCTGGGCAAATCCACCGGCAAAAGTCACACTATGTTGTAAAAGTCATTTGTGAATCGCATATAAAAACTCGTCTGGAGGTTCAGCGAAACGGACAGACTAGATATCTCTGCCAGATGGGAACATACACCATCTGATGATCACAAAAAAGCCAAACGAATACTTCATCAAAAGACGAAACGTATATACGTACAATGCAGTTCCAGAAATATTTTCTGGAATGTGACATATTTATTCGGAATGAATTTCACGTTCGATCTTTGCATTTAAAAATGTGTGACCAAATATATGTTGGGCGACTCCAGTCATATTAAAAACCTGGTGAAAACTCTTCAGATCGAAATGCTTTAGAAATAATTCAGACGTCCACGCTGTCGCAACATATCTGAATTTCTTATCAACAGTTAGATAAAATCAGCTCGTCACGATCATGACGCATCGCATTGGTTTGGTCAGTTAAATGCGTGTTAACCACAAACCCAAACGAATATTCCGTATAATGTTCACGTTATCATCGATTAAACGGGAAGAGTATCTACAAAACAACAAACCTTCGCCGCATGGATTTTACCGCCATGTTTGCTGCCCCGGGCGACATCGGATGAGAGTAGATAGCTGATTGGCGGAGGGACAACAGCTTGTGAGCTACCAGCCAATCACAGCGGAGGTCTCTTAGCGTTCGCTGGGTGTTTAAAAAGTTGAACCTGAAAAATAAGAACTCGGCCACGGAAACGGACTGGGTCGGCAGATTTCGGTCATTTGTTTGCCCAAGTCGCAAAAAGACGGAGGATCGGCGCATTTTTGCTAGGTAGGGTCGGGTAACCGTAAACACACATATTATTTTAGTTGGCCTAAGTCCAAACAATTTTTTCGTTCCAACCTGCCCCGGGGCTGGTTGACTCACCCTTGGGTTAAGTTGGACTAGATGTTACATGTATATTGTAAGCATCAATGAACAGCTAAAGCCAATAATGTTTTGTTTCAAAAAGACAAATGGTAACTTTAATTTGCATAACCCAGATGTAAAAAAAGCTTGTTGCTCGACCAAGTGATGTCGCCTCTAAGAGATTCTAAGGAAAAGATTACCATGCCTCTTCAGAAAATCAGTGAACCAGTCAACCCCTGACATTTTGATGTCTCCCTGTGATCCCGGATTGGTTTAGCAAATATTTAATGATTTAGCAATTGGTTGGATCATGTTCCAACTTACCCCAGCTTCAGTGTTCCAACTAGCCCCAACACACCATCATTATTGATCAAGATCAAATTTTCATAACAAAAGCTGATCAGTCCAAAAGCACCTGTTTAAAGATTATCCTTATCTTGTATCCCTCCAAATAAATGTTCCTCAAAATGTCAAAAAGTTTGTGTTATAGAAGGAATTATTTGAGATCTGAAAAATTTAGTTGAACAGGGCAAAAATAAAGAAAATTTTACCTCTGATGTGCATGTGTTGGATCCAAAACAATTAAAAATGGCTGCATGCACACTGCTTGACCTCAAATTACCACATGACCTATGATGTCACCAGTCGAATATATTATGAGATAAATGCAATGTTCCTACCTGCCCCTTGCTTGGTCCAATCAGCCCCGGTCCCCCCTACATGTACCATAGCAACAAGTTACAAAGGGCTTTTATTTTGAAACTAATATACATGTATAAAGGTTATGAAATGTTCATTACAGAATCTGCACATGGATCTACTTTTCAAATTCATGAAAAGGTATTCTGAATGTTTCTGAAATCAGACACTTGAATACCAGTTTATGGTTGGCGACCCCTGCCACAATTCATAAAATAGGATGCCTATAAATATTTTGTACCATGGTGTAAAATGGTGAAGCCTGCCATGATTCATATTTATAGGATGCCTATAATTATTTTGTACCATGGTACAAAATTATTTAGCCGTAAACCATAAATATGGTTTCCTGGTTCTCTCCACCAATAACATGAGATTTTACAAATTTGGCTCTAAGTTTTATTCTCCACCCTCCTCCGATTTGGTGGGAAATGAAAGTGAAAACATCCCGATAGGTTCAATATGAAATCTTCTGTGAGACATTTAAAAAAAAAATGACCACCATTTCATAATTTCTGCCTCTTGCAAACTTGAAAATCGAGCTATTTTCCATTTGCTCATGTGCTCATTTGTCTACACTTGTAACAAGTTTATTCATTGGTCAAATTTAATATTTGTGATGTCGACATAAGTTACATGTATTTACCATTTATGGCTAAATCAATCTGTACCATGGTATATTATTTACAGGCATCCTATAAATACGACTTATGGCAGGCTTGGTGATTTCATACCATGGTACAAAATAATTATAGGATGCCTGAAATTATTTTATGCCATGGTAAAATACGATATATATTATTTATAGGCATTTATACCATGGCACTAAATATTTACAGGCGTCCTACAATGTATAATTATTTTGTAACATGGTATGAAATACCGAATTGTGGCAGGGATGGTCAACCATACCAGTTTCTATGGTAACCATATTTCTGAAAATATGAATGACCAATCCATATTCCAAAAATCACAATCAAATCAACATAAAAATCAGCTCAGTCAGAACTCATTAGGCACGCCTTATATGTGTTTGTCATTTTCTTCTTTTCGCTTAGAACTGCTTCTGCTTCTGCTCACTTTTCGTTTCCGTCTAATAACTTTTGAATGCCTTTGTCAATCAACTTCAAATTTGTGGTGGGCATTGGTTCTGCCTAGGGGAAGACACCTATTGTTTTTCAGCACTGTCCGAAACTGGGAACTGGGTTTTTATGGACAAATCTCGTTATATGCAAAATTCCCATTTGTTCAATCTTTTCTATCGGGTAGCTTCCGAATGCCTTCATCAATCAACTTCTCATTTGTTTTTTATAATGCTCCTGTCTAGGGGAAGACACCTATTGTTTAAGCTCTGTCCAAGACTGGATACTTGTGGTTTTATATCTACATTTGTTATTATACATGTATGCAAATCTCCTTATATGCAAATCTTTTTCGTCGGACAGCTTCTGAATGCCTTCGTCAATAAACTTTAATGTGTTGTTCGTATTGCTTCTGTCTAGAGGTAGACACCCATTGTTTTTAAGCTCTGTCTGAGACTGGATATTTGTGTTTTATCCACATTTTCTGTTATATGCAAATTTGCTGATCTGGACCATGCATATTATGGTGAAGTGGCTGTCTCTGTTTGGGTACCGGGTATCAATTCTATATTCTCATTTGCATAGATAGCACATCAGTGATTGGTTCACAGTTATGACTGTCAAAATAGTCTGAAGCCATCTGCAACTAAAGTACATTAAAGATGTAATCAGCCTCATAATGGATGGATTTTGTAAACTCTCCTCTGTGCATTATTCAGCCGCGAAGTTTGCTAAGGCATCATATGCACTATATTTGGTGATAGTGGGATCGGCAATATACAACGAATGCAAGAATATCTTGTCAGAGAAATTTGAAACTCTGCCCGCTTCGACGGGCTTTCTGTTTCGCCATTGAGTGTGTGTTGTACGCGGAGAGGAAAATGACGTCACTGCGTGACGTATGACTGACGTAGAGACGCTCACGAATCTGAATGCTGCACAGCTGCAGCTATGAGATAACGTCACGGCTCGTGCCTACGGTTCGGTAATGTCGCATAGCATACGTTGGTAGAATGCACCACGCGTGTATACGCTTGTTGACACAGCCGTGAAAAAATAAACGGCATGCCATGCCATTTATTTTTAAAGATCAATTCCTTCTATTTTCTCGTGAATGGTAGAAACAAGTTTAGTTTTTTGTGGTCAAATGTGTTTCATTTTGTACCTGTTGTAACATATGTCATTTTCGCTGAGTTTGGAAGACATCGATTTCAGCCCTGATTTGAGGCTGATTACATCTTTAAGTTCCTGGTCAAATTTGCATTTAACAGAAAATATAGATAAAATACAAGAGACAGTGGCCTTGCAGATTTTAAAGCCACTGACATAGATACATTAATTCAAGAACATCTCAGTGCCAAATCTAGGTAGAAGGTACAGGTAACAAGACCATGTGGTAGTTCCATACAATAATTCTCTGAAAAATTGAACAGAGTTTATCGAGCCCATAGCTTTAACAGTCATTCCTGTCCACAGCATCTCGGCCCCACGCTATGTCTCCAGAACTAATCTCTTTGAATTTCATGTTGCTTTTAAATGAAGGATACCATTTCCTTGAATTTTGCTGTCCAGTCCTTCTATTCCACATCATATGATTTACCCTAAAGCTTTTGCAGGAACCATATTTTATTTCAGAAGTATAATATGAAATAACTGGCAGGGGAATCCCCGCAGTATAGAACCCCTGTATTTTTTTGAATTTCTTATCATCTTAAATGAAGGATAACATTTTCTTTAATTTTACTATCAAATAATTGTATTCCATGATTTACCCTAAAGCTTTTCAGGGCTCCCACTGGCCCTTTTTCCCCCTATATTTTCTGCTCTCCTCTATTTTTCCCCTATATTTTCTCAAATTTGACCGATTTTGCCCTATTATTCCTATATTTTCAGGATTATTCGTGCTTTTTCGCGCAGCTCTGACCTTGTATTTATTGTGATACATATGTACACGAATAGTTGGCTTATTTAAATCCTCCAAAATAACGCGACGGAGTCAGAAGTGTCCAAACTAAATTGTACTGGTCAATTCCACGTCACTCGTGTTACATTTTTGCACCATATTGGTTAGGCCGTTGTCAGTTGATAGGTTGTTTCGCATGACCCGCCCGCATCAATATTTTGGAGATAAATAATGCCGCATGTATTTTAATTATCAGCAATTATTGGCCGTAAAAAAAATAAGTAAGCAAATCCATGAAAACGCACGAGCTGATTGTGCCGTCACAGTGCGAGGCGACTCAAAAGCCGGCATTTTGGTTCACATTCTTGGGGAAACCCTAATTTCAAAACGAGGCACAGTCCCGGCATGCATCTCTAGCGGGGATTCCCTCGTGTTGAGCACGAAGCAGTAAAAGTTTTAACTCCGACAGTTTTGACGGTTGCGTACCAAAGCCATCATGGTTTTACTTTTAGTTAATGGATCAGTTGTTTCCTCATCAACCAGTCAGTACATCGTGCCGAATTTAACCATCCATTTCTCTGATGAAACGCTTTTGAGCGAAGTAGTCAAGCGCTTCACGTCTTCACTCCCGACAACAACAACGACGACACAAGCTGTCGTGTCGACCTGCACGTCAATGAAATACATTACTCGTACAGCTAATGGACGACAGACATACAAAATCCGTTGCCCTGGACAGAGAATCCCTATCTTCAGCCAGTGTAGAAAAAATAAAATAAGATTTAATTAAGAGGCGACTCCTGACGTTGAAAATTCGAGTAATAAATTCTGCAGATATCTTTAACATTAGTCACAAGTAATGAGTCATTTCCCTTGATTTCTGTTCACACAATGTGTGTGCATTTGAGTTTTACTATCTACCATAATTATTTACAGAATGTTACAATTAAATTAAAGCAAACTTAAAATGTCTCTTTACAGAATAATTATATTTTTCCTGCCCGCATGGAATAAATGAAGTAGTTAAAATAAATATGATAATTATTCTCTACACATTGTCATATGTTGAGTTGATCTATGGAAGATATTTTGATTTGATATGGAATGAGTCGACGGTGGAAAATTTACCTTAGGCCAAAAAAAAATATATGTCTGTTTCCGATTACGGGCCAGAAAAAAATAGAGTAGGTAGGGCCAAAAAAAATTTTATTTTGGAAATAAATTTTATTTTGATGTCCAGTACTCCTGTCCCATATACAATGGTCTACAAATATATTCTTGATTGTATAACATTCCCACCTACTTTAACATATTCTCCCAGGACACATCCGGGATCCCCCCATATTTTCAGATATTCAAAAGATCTTATCCCCCAAAAGGTAAAGGGGGGGGGGAGATACCCTCAAAATATATTGTTGGTATTTTTATCTCTACTGGATCCAGCAAATCTTGATATTTCATTAAGTTCTGCTGAAACCAGTTATTGTACTGATATTATGGAAATGAGAATTGCCAATGATGTGTTTGACTGCTGTTTACCACCAAAACGAGTATCGTTTTAATTTATTAACTTGATATGCAAAACAATATATTTCAAGGATTTCCGCCCAGAAATGATGAAATTTTTAGTGAAAAATACAAAATTCCATGTGGAATTTCAGTGCCTTCCATAGGGAGAGTGTACTTATTTTCTGGAAAAGCCTGAAGAAAAAATTGACATATACAACATAAAATGAAATGGGAAATTAATTTGAACATCATGGAGCCGGTTTGTACCAGCGACTAGCTAATTCGAACAATTTGAGAAACGAGACGCGATTCCTGACTGTACAGCAGTACAATGATTTGAACAAGCCATTTCTCGAAAACAGAAGAATTATTACTTGCTTGAATCTTGGGGGTTTATTTCAATGCATTCATAATAAAACAAGTCGGGGAAATTTTGGATTTTTTAGCGGAGAAATGGTACCGGTCGGTTAGACTTTGACGGCGACTAGCTTTGACTGTGTCGTCGCCGATTTCGCTGAAAACGAACACCACTTGCAAGCTGCCGTGTCCGCTAAACACTGCTTTAACAAACGTCATTTCAAGCCATCAAATCAGAAGATTTCTTTCGAAGTTGATGGAGAATATGTTTAAAATTGTCCTGGTAAACATGATCAAGTCGACTGAAGCGTAATCGGGTTGCTGATTTCTCGATTCCCGACCTAGAAGTAGGTGCTTTATTTCCTGAAAAGATCGTCAACCTGCCGCCATGCCATGCGGTCAGCTCCAGTCACACTTTACGGTATGCTGACTGTGGGCGCGCCGCTTTACGGTTGTTGTTGTTGTTGTTGTCGTAAAACGCGGCCTTGGTAGTGATTTCGTTGGAATTTGCTGATAAAATTTTTAGAGTCGCACGATTTATCTAGACTCGGTCGGGTAACCGGAAACAGACATATTTTTTTTCTTGGCCTTAATAATTAATAATTATAGCATCTAGCATGTATGTTTTAGCAGGAGAAGGTCATGCTAAACAACCTATTAACTGACAGCGGCCTTATATTATACCCCACCTGCCTCCAACAAAGAAAGTATACATGCACACATAATACATAAAGACAACTTAGGCCACAAAGTATTCATACAAATTTAAAGTCCTGTAATTGCATTTAAAACTTTTATTTAATTCTAATTTGCGTACTCGTCACTCGCGTTACAGCAAAAAGGATATGGAAATTTTAGCCATAACTTCATTGTTGAATTAAGCTCAAGCCTTTACACACGGATGATAATTTATTGGATCTGTTATTACCCTGTAGACCTCTTAAAATAACAATGCAATTAGGAATCCACTAAGTTGTTCCAATGTGTAACAGCTTGCTCGAATAACTTCAATGTCTCGTCACTCGCGTTACGTCACTCGCGTTACCTCTCAGTTGAGGATACCAAAGTTTGAATGTTAGTGAACATTTAACACCACTAAACCATAAAATTATGTTGTGCCATAAAAACAGATCTCAGATACAGTATAACTGAACAGAACTTTGTACAATGTATGTTCATCTCAGAAAAGGAAGTTCTGGAAATGTGAAAGACGAGCAACTGTTTGAAGGAACTGGACCATCTAACTTTCTAACAATTTGTTCCCGGTGGTAATAAACAGAATCACATGGTGTAGGCCACTTCCAGGTATTGCCGGCTCCTGTACGGTTCATCCCCACAGATATGAAATACTCGTTCTCGACGATACTGAGTATTTCACCAGGGTACACATCTTGGTCATACTTCACCAGACACCAATCCTTCACATGGAGAGTACCAATATCCGAGTCATTAAACGACACCTGTGACGTCCTAGTATTGTCCCAACTGCAGATTGTTTTTCAAGAATCGTCTCCTAGCCACTACATTTTATTTTCACACATGCATAGTCCCTTCAGTCAATTAGTGCAGTGAAGAGACTCACTTGATTTTGCTGCAGTGAGCACTTTGAATTTTTAATAGTGACTGTGTAAAACAAATTGTTTTACGGGAGACATTGTAGATCACAACACTGCTAACATTTGAACATGAGATGCCACATTCCAAGACCTAAATGACCGGTCAGAGCATCAAACTCGAATTCCAGATGAGTCTGGAATGAAAAAGACCTCCCATGATGAATATCATTTGATAAATAATTAAAAGTAATTCTAAAAGGTATTTTTGAAATCGAAAATACAAACCAGAGAATTATGTCAGATAAATAAAACATTTATTTTTTCAAAAATAAATTAAGGTACATGTTGTCATTTTAACAGAAAATTTAAACTATGAGAATAGAGTACTATTAGATTTTAAAAAATTCAAAACTGGAGAAAAGAAAACATATAATGTATATGTATTTATATTGAGAAAGCATAAGCTTGGAAAAATTTCAATAAAGTATAAAAGAGGAATGCAGTTGCAATAGTCCCCAGCTGTGATAGTAATACAGATAATTACAATGCAACTGCATATAAACTCACTAATATCAGTTGGTCAACCATGAAATATAAAATAACGAACAGGTGAAGGAACTGCCAAAATTCCGAAATATGTCCCTTGGTCGAAATGAACTCTGGCCCATGAACTAATCCTAGTGAATTTTCAGCTATGTTTGCAAATTTATATGCCTAAATAATTCCATGGAATTTAGTTGAGTGAATCATCAGGACTCCAACACTCAAGTTCCAAATGGTATTTCTACTAAGAAATGGTGGACCACACAATTCAAAGTTGGATGCAATTTGAGATGTACTGATAACCAAATAGCAGACGACAGGAAGCACATGCAGTGTGAGCAGGATCACAAGAATTCTGGGTATTTTTCTTTGGCATTTATATACTCACATGTTTAAAGTATTTATATTTCTGTCACACCCTATCCAGCATGTCCTGACTTAATATAAATTGGAATTTGAAAATAGTAACTTCCACCAGATAGCGTCACTCCGTCACTCGCGTTACATTGTCACTCGCGTTACTAGATTTGGCGCTACCACTGGAAGAAGTCACATGGTGTAGGAACTCAAAACTATGGTCATATGTTCATGATAACTGACAGAAGCAGTGATAGCAGTAGCTCAATTAAAGATGTAATCAGCCTCAAAATTGATGGATTTTGTAAACTCTCCCCTATGCATTTTTTCAGCAGGGAAGATTACCAAAGTATCATATGTATTATATTTGATAGTGAGATCGCCATATACAACGAATGCAAGAATATCTTGTCAGAGAAATTTGAAACTCTGCCCGCTTCGACGGGTTTTCTGTTTCGCCATTGAGTATGTGTTGTACGCGGAGAGGAAAATGACGTCACTGCATTACGTAAGAGTGACGTAGCGACGCTCACGAATCTGAATGCTGCACAGCTGCAGCCATGGGATAACGTCCTGGCTCGTGCCTACGGTTCGGTAATGTCGCATAGCATACGTTGGTAGAATGCACCTCACGTGTATACGCTTTTTGACAAGGCCGTGGAAAAAATAAACGGCATGCCATGCTGTTTATTTTTAAAGATCAATTCCTCCTACTTTCTCGTAAATGGTGGAAACAAGTTTAGTTTTTTGTGGTCAAATGTGTCTCATTTTGTACCTGTTGTAACATATGTCAGTTTCGCTGAGTTTGAGAGACATCGATTCCAGCCCAGATTTGAGGCTGATTACATCTTTAAACTTGAAGTTTTTTGTCTAATAAAAGAAAAAGTAGCATTTATCGTCACTCGCGTTACATAACTGTGACTTCATGCAAAATTTACAATGTGTAACAATATTTACAAATACCTGCTGAATTTTTTTATGATTTTTCAACACACCATTAGCCATTAATGTAAATAAAAAAAGAAATTCTTCATTCTGCAGCTAAACAATGGTACTAAAATCTAACCAATTTTGTGAGATAATTGAAAGCAAAAATAAGAAAATTTTATTCTGGAACTGCAAAACACCCCAGGTTGGAAAATTCTGTAGCAATCTTAATGAATTTTTAGATTTTATCTCTATACTTTATCACCATTATAAAACAATCTCATTGTGGCACATTCTCAAGATTTTATTTTTTGGCTTCATGTCCCAAGTAGCATGGAATTGACCTATGTACTGTGTTTCTTCTTTACTAGAGGAGTGGAGGCCATTGTCTTTTGTTGTTTTTGGATAAAAACACTGAGCCTATGAGATTGTAATTAACAAGTAAATATCCCTCTTGGTGACTGAAATGCCCTGCTTTCTGGATTTTGCCCTATACTTGCCCTATATTTTGGTCATTATATCCCTATATTTGCCCTATATTTTGGCCAGTATGGGGGAATCGCCCCAGTACTGAACCCCTTCCTTCTTCTTCTTTTTTGGTGTCATCTTAAATGAAGGACAAAATTTCCTTCAATTTTGCTGAAAATATTTGTATTCCACATCATATGATCTACCCTAAAGCTTTTGTATGAACCATTTCATGTCCACACATGTAACTTACATGTACTATATTAATTACAACTGAGTTCCTAAAGTTTGGGTGCAAACGATCAATTTCCTGAATTCAACTGAATTCAACCTTGTGGTTCTTCAGACTGACAGTTGATGGCATGCAGTTGTCAGTGTGGTTGTTTCATGTATAGGGAGCTTCATGGCTTTCATGTCAACACCTAAGTGTGCTTTTGAAAATAACTTTTGAAAACCTGGACCGATTCATTCCAGACTTGGTGTGTAGGTACCTCGCCTCAATTTCTCATTTGGCATAGTTTTCTCATGCCGATCCACATATAGGTGGCGCCACCTCAGGGCAAATTTAAAATTATGTTCCCGGACAATAAGTTTTTAAAACTTGAATGGATTCTTTTCAAGTTTGGTATATGAATGCCTTACCTTAAGGTTTTGCTTGGGATTGTTTTTCTTGTCGATCTGCTCATAGGTGGCGCCACCTATAGGCCAAGTTAACATTTTCTATTTTAATGTCAAGGGATCTTGCCTCAAGATCTTGGTTGGGATTATGTTTTATGCCTATCTGCCTATACATGGCGCTACCTGTGGGCCAAGGTAAACTTGCATTTCTGGACTGCAGTAACTGTTGAACCTGAATGGATTCTTTCAAATTTGGTATGTGGGTACCTTCTCTCAAGGTATCTTATGGGGCCATGTTAATGATGGTTTTCCAAAGTTTTACGTTTTTACTTTCTTCACAAATAATGAATGTTTCCTTTACTTAAGATGCAAAAGGGGTGCCTCCTCGATCGTATTTGATCGACTGTATCTAGTTCTCATGGTCTCAGTTGTTATGCCCCCCCTCTAATTAGAGGGGGGGGCATATAGCGATCGCTTTGCCCGTCCGTCCGTCTGTCCGTCCGAGTTTCTTGTCCGCGCGATATCTCGGTTAATATTTGATGGACAGGATTTGAAACTTGCATGGAATGTGGCCAGTACCTCGTAGTTGTGCACCGTAGAGTTTTTTCCGAGTTCCGGTATAATTTTCAAGAGTTATGGCCCTTTTTCTGAAATCTCTGTGAATGGGACTTGTCCGGGCTGGATCTTGGTTAATATTGTATGGACAAGTATGAAATTTGCAGTATATGTGGTCAGTGCCCTGTAGTTGTGCAGCATGAAGTTTCTCCGCGTTTTGCGTATATTTTCAAGAGTTATGGCCCTTTTTTTCTTCAAATCTTTGTAAATTTAAAACAAATGGTAATTTGGTGTGGTTTGTGAAGCAACTCCCTGCTGCAGCCTTCCAGTTCATTCTGTGGCATGACCATAAATCTTGACCAGGGGTCTACCCTTCTTAATTTCTGTACATTCCATCTTCTCATTTTTAGCCCACCATCACCAGATGGTGGGCTGTTCAAATCGCCTTTTGTCCGTGGTCCGTCGTCCGTCAGTCAGTCAGTCCGTCGTCCGTCCGTAAACAATTCTTGTTATCGCGATTTCTCGGGAACTACTGCACGGATCTTTCTGAAATTTCGCACACATGTTCCGCTTGGGGTCTAGTTGTGCAGATAACTTTTCTAGCCCGATTCGAAAATCCAATATGGCCACAGGGCGGCCATTTGGATTTCCCCATGAAACCTTGTTATCGCGATTTCTCAGGAACTACTGCACGGATCTTTCTGAAATTTTGTACACAGGTTCCTCTTGGGGTCTAGATGTGCAGATACCTTTTCTGGTCCGATTCGAAAATCCAATATGGCCACAGGGCGGCCATCTTGGATTTCCCATGAAACCTTGTTATCACGATTTCTCAGGAACTACTGCATGGATCTTTCTGAAATTTGGTACAGAGATTCTCCTTGGGGCCTAGTTGTGCAGATACCTTTTCTGGTCCGATTTGAAAATCCAATATGGCCACAGAGCGGCCATCTTGGATTTCTCCATGAAACCTTGTTATCGCGATTTCTCAGGAACTACGGCACGGATCTTTCTGAAATTTGGTACACAGGTTCCCCTTGGGGTCTAGATGTGCAGATATCTTTTCTGGTGCGATTCGAAAATCCAATATGGCCACAGGGCAGCCATCTTGGATTTCCCCATGAAACCTTGTTATCACGATTTCTCAGGAACTACTGCACGGGTCTTTCTGAAATTTGGTACACAGGTTCCTCTTGGGGTCTAGATGTGCAGATACCTTTTCTGGTCCGATTCGAAAATCCAATATGGCCACAGGGCGGCCATCTTGGATTTCCCCATATAACCTTGCTATCACGATTTCTCAGGAACTACTGCATGGATCTTTCTGAAATTTGGTACACATATTCCCCTTGGGGCCTAGTTGTGCAGATACTTTTTCTGGTCCGATTCGAAAATCCAATATGGCCACAGGGCGGCCATCTTGGATTTTCCCGTAAAACCTTGTTATCGCGATGTCTCAGGAACTACTGCACGGATCTTTCTGAAATTTGGTACACAGGTTCCTCTTGGGGTCTAGATGTGCAGATACCTTTTCTGGACCGATTCGAAAATCCAATATGGCCACCAGGCAGCCATCTTGGATTTTCCCGTAAAACCTTGTTATCATGATTTCTCAGGAACAATTGCATAGATCTTTCTCAAATTTGTTACGCAGGTTCCCCTTGGGGTCTAGTTGTGCAAGAAACCTTTTTTGGACCGATTCGAAAATCCAATGTGGCCACCAAGCAGCCATCTTGGATTTCCCCATGAAACCTTGTTATCGCGATTTCTCAGGAACTACTGCACGGATCTTTCTCAAATTTGGTACACAGGTTCCCCTTGGGGTCTAGTTGTGCAAGAAACCTTTTTTGGTCCGATTCCGAAATCCAATATGGCCACTAGGCAGCCATCTTGGATTCCCATATGAAAACTTGTTATCGCGATTTCTCAGGAACTACTTCATGGATCTTTCTCAAATTTGGTACACATGTTCCCCTTGGGGTCCAGTTGTGCAAGAAACCTTTTTTGGTCCGATTATCAGGCGGCCATCTTGGATTTCCCCATGAAACTTTGTTATTGCGATTTCTCAGGAACTACTGCATGGATCTGTTAAATTAGGTACACAGGTTCACCTTGTCGTCTAGTTGTACAAGATACCTTTTCTGGTCCGATTCGAAAATTCAATATGGCAAAACAGGCCGCCATCTTGGAGTTTCCCATGCAAATTTGTTATCGTGATTTCTCAGGAAGTATTGCATGGATCTTTCTCAAATTTGGTACACAGGTTCCCCTTATGGTCTAGTTGTGCAAGGTACCTTTTTCGGTCCGAATCGAAGATCCAATATGGCCACAAGGCGGCCATCTTCAATTTCCCCTTGAAACATTGTTACCGTGAATTCTTGGGAAATATTTCATGGATTTTTCTGAAATTTGGTACACAGGTCTCACATGGGGCCTATTAGTGCAAGATACCTTTTTTGGTCCGATTCGAAAATCCAAGTTACGCTCCAAATTAATTTGGTATTCTCAAGTGACGTTGCATCACAAGAGTCGGCGGATCAAACGGTGGGGCATATTCTATATATTGACTATAGAGAATATCCGTACCTTCACCTTTCATATCAAGGAGTTCAAATAATTCTGAATTAAAATGTATTTCTTCAAATTTTAAATCAGCCTTCTTTAGTCCATGCAGTAGCAAGTGAACTGCTCCACCGTTTCGTATGCCGACCTCAGTCTTGTGACTCAATGTCACAACTCGACAACTGTAGACTACTGGATGTTTCGATCCAAAGGAGATAATCAGGATCCAGGCACTTTTGAAGTTTCAACATTACTGCGCGGACCGGATCCCTTCAGTATTAAGCATTATTGTACCATCTTACTATTTTCGAGCATGGTATCTTGATTTAAACAGTATATTTATTTCACCAGGAAACAGGGATCGGCGAACAGGCAGAGCCTATTTGAACGCCTCTCCCAACAGACATATTACACATACATGTACAATTACAAGATGACAGACAACAGTGAATAGAATAAGAAACAGTTACAAACACAATAATTAACATGCAGCTGCATGGTATCTTAAAAGAGATATCTCAAAATAGCCCAAGAAACAGAACAGAATTAGCATTCGTTCCTAATTATAAAATCTGAAGTATGTTTCATAGCTCATGCCAAAGTGTCAAAGAGATTGGTCTTCGCTTCCAGTACCCAATGATGACACATGCAAAAAAAAAAAAATACTACAAAACAAAGGCGAAGGATCCTCGGTACATGTACATTCACTTTCAGACTAACTTTGCTCATTTCTCTTGTATTATAACAACCGACATAAGTAAAGTTTCTAGAAATCTTGAAACTCCTCAAACTTATTATTATATCTTGGTGTTTTTCAGTGGCCTTTTTCAATCTTTTTCACTCAGATTCGAAATTCTGTAAACAAAATTACAAATCAATTGTCTGTTCTTAGTAACAATGGACAAAAAGATCCTCTAGTCATTAGCTTACAATTATCGGACAATGGTGGGCGCCAAGATCCTTCAGGATCTCTCGTATAGCCTTGCTCGTGGGAACTGAATCACTTTCTCAGCGAGTTAGCAAGCATACTGGTCGTGTTTTTAGTTGGCAGAGTAACTTTCAATTTCAATTTTAACTTTCAATTTAATTTCTGTGTTATTGTGGGTTTACCAAGCCGTCTCAGGAAGAAGTGTACAGATTCAAACGTTTACGAACCTTTATTTTGCTGTGCTAGCTGCGTTTCTTGCTAACTCGTTTTTGTCACCATAATTCTGACCATGCATCGATTTCAATCTGCACAATCGGTGGTTGCAGGGGGTAGAACCACGAGGAGAGCCCGCCGTGGAACAACTCTGTATGATAGCCTTCCTGTTACACCATCGACCGATACGACAGACTACCGTAACTGGACGGCTTCACTTCTTCGTGAAGAGTTGGGAAAAAATAACATTGTGGCTGCCCCAGCTTTCAACAAAAAATTGTTACAGCAGTTGTATGCGGACAATGTTAGTACGAGATCCCGACACCCTGTGGCCATAAATCAAGCAGGCTCCCAATCCCGGACGGCCCAGTCAACTTCACTTGACCCTACCGACCACATGGCACAACAGCTGGGTGAACATGATGACCTGCCCATGCTGCGTGACGTCGTTGATCACGCGCCAACGAGAACAACATCTTCCAACGAGACTTCCGACCAACATGGCGTCCAGCCACAACAACAACAATCTGGTCTCGACGAAAGTGCCGCTGACCGGGAGCTGTTCCAGCGTGTTCGATCTTTACGGGCTGCTGCCAACGATATTGAACAATTATTACGGCGTGCACCATCTTCTTGTGTTGGTCGAGTGCCCGGCTACAGTGCCTATCAAGAACTCTCAGGCTGTGAGTCTGCTCCGCCGCCCAGGAGGGGTACTCCCTTCACCCTGGCAACAGCTTCCATGCCTAGTAGTGGAGGGTTTCAATCAGGTAATGTTCAGGTTTCGGATGAACAGCAAACCTCCCAACAATGCGGGGTGGGGAGGGGTATTTCTCTCGCGGCGGCTCCCAGGGCAGACGTGGTTCCCAAACAACTGCAGGAGCAAATCCTAGCAGGACAATATGTCAACCTTGCCAGGCTATTGACTTCTAACGATTTATCTTTGGAAGAAAGTGATGCATATGCATCTAATCGTTTATTTGTTCAAGGGAGTGAAGTTCACGTTAGAACTGCACATGACAATAGGCTCACACGACCCATCAGTTTGAGCAATTTTATTAAAGCTTTTAATAAATATAAATCGATCATGTGTACTCAATATGCATGGCGTAGACAGGAACTGGATGAGTACCAGTCTATGGTAATTGAAATGGCAGACCAATATTCTGGACCTGGGTTCTACGATTATCACAAAAAATTCGCTACTTCGGCTGCCGCCGTGCTCCAGCAACACAATCAACTGGTCGATTGGAGCATTCGCGACGACTGTATTTATAACACAGTGTTTACTGGTAAGCGTGTCAATACATGCTCTTTCTGTGGTAGTTCTACCCATACCCAGGATTTCTGTCCTCTGCAAAGATACTCATCCAGGACTGTCAACAACAACCAAGCTGGTCCCATTATGAGGGGTCAAAGAGGTCAGGTGTCTGAAAGAAATCTAGATTTTCTGGGTCGGTCTATTCTGTTGCATAATGGCATGGAAATCTGCAACAATTTCAATGGCCCACAGGGCTGTGTCAGAGGTCAAAATTGTAGGCACTCACACATTTGTTTGTTGTGTAAGCGGTCTCATTCACAATTGCAATGTTCGGCGTCTCGTTCAACCGTCCCACAGACACAACTACCCGCCATTAACCCCCCAAGGCCAGGTAATTCACTGAGGCCAGCTAACCCGACTTCCCAATGACTCCCTGGTACTCATAGTCACCCCATTCCTGTTATTCCTCCAGCCCAGTTCCAAGCTTCTACACCAATCAATATTACTCGCTTGCGCGGACTTCTCAGTCAGCACCCCGATAGGGCATGGGTAGATTATTTATTAACTGGTCTGTCCGAAGGTTTTCATACAGGCATTATCAATCCACCTACCATTTCCAAAGTTTGTCAGAATCTTATCTCTGCTAGAGCACAACCAGCGGTTGTTACAAGCTTACTTCAGGCTGAAGTTGATAAAGGTTTTTTGATTGGTCCATACACAGAAACTCCTTTCTCTCATCATAGAATTAGTCCATTAGGGGTGATTGAAGGTAAATACTCTAAAAAGAAACGGCTTATTGTCGATCTGTCTGCCCCCCATGACAATGTGGAACATCCCAGCATTAATGACCTCATAAACAAAGACGATTTTTCTCTGAATTATGTTACCATTGATCATGCTATTCAGCAAACAAAAAAGTTTGGTGTTGGAACACTTTTTTGTAAGACAGATATTGTCGATGCTTTCAAACAAATTCCTATTCATCCTTCACTGTGGCACTTGTATGGGATCAAATGGCAAGGTGCATTTTACTATTTTGTCTGCCTTGCTTTTGGATGTAGATCCAGTCCCAAGATTTTTGATCAATTATCCATCGCAGTTTGTTGGATAGCGCAGAATGTTTTCGGTTTAGAGGCACTCCAACACCTGCTGGATGACTACTTGGCTTTCAACCGCCCCAACACATGTGCTGAACGTACAATGGCCCTATTGACGCACATTTTTGGTATTTTAAATATACCCTTAGCCCCACATAAAACCATTGGTCCCGTGACAGAAATACCGTATCTGGGCATTATTCTTGATTCTGTGAAAATGGAAGCCAGGCTACCTCACGAAAAAATTGATAGAATTTTAGAAACTATCTCCCAGGTCCTGACCTCTAAGACGGTAGCCAAGCGTCTTATGCTTAGCTTGTTAGGCCACATGAATTTCGCTATGCGGGTCATTCCCTCTGGCAGGTCTTTCGTAGCTTATTTGATTAAGATGGCACACTCAGTAACGAAACTACACTACTGCATAAAACTGAACGCTGATTGTCGGGCAGACTTGGGCATGTGGCGGTCTTTTTTGTCCTCTTGGAATGGTATTTCCATGTTCCTGGAGGATGAGAGGATCGATGACAGGGATTTTCAACTTTTCACTGATGCCTCTATGTCGGCGGGGTTTGGCGCCTTTTTCTCAGGAGAATGGTTTTCGGGAACTTGGTCAGATGACTTCTTTCAGGTCAAGGGCAGTGAGTCAAAATTCAATATCACCGTGGCAGACCTCTACCCCGTTGTCCTTGCAGCAATGATCTGGGATCATCGTTGGACCACTAAGAGAATCGTTTTCACTTTCCAAAATATAGAAACTGTACAGGTCATTCAGAAAGGTCGAGCAAAGTCTCGTGTAGTCATGCAGTTGATGAGACGCTTAACTTGGTGTGCCGCACGACTCAAATTTCATGCTATATGCTAAGGTGACCGATTCTGGCTCTGATTTAGCATATTCCCTTTCTCATTTCCAGATAGATCGCTTCCATCATTTGGCACCAGGCAGCAATCCCCTTCCATGCCCACTCCCTCCACTCTCAGAAGTAATCCTCTATTGAATACCACCCTGACGTATCTTTGGGGACGGACAGTGAGTCACCGAACCTTGCAGGCATATCAGTCGGCTTTTCGACAATTCTTACATTTCGCAGCTATGTATCGTCTTACCTTTATATGTGGACTTCCTGTTATTTCTGAAGATATTATTTTGTATTACATAGCTCATTGTTTCAGCATTAGGTTGAAGATAGGCACTATTAAATTACACTTATGTGCCATACGATTTTTCTATGTTAAAGGAGGGAGCACCAACCCCCTCTGTAATTCGACAGGTGACACTTGGCCAAGGTTACGTCTTATCTTAAATGCCGTGAAGAAATCACAGATCAATGTCACAAGACCCCGCCTACCTATCAAATTTCCCCTCTTGTCCAAACTGTGTACCCTGCTCCGACAGGGATTTTTTAATTCCTTTATGGATACCATGTTACTGGCCGCTCTTTCAATGGCTTTTTTTTGGTTTTTTAAGGTGTGGGGAATTTACAGTGTCAACCAACTTTGACCCTGCTCTCCATTTGGCTATGGGTGACATTGATCTTGATCACCACAGGCAACAGTTTTCTTTGTTGTTGAAATCTTCAAAGACCGATCCCTTTCGTCAGGGTATAACTATTGTTATATTTACAACTGGTCATGAAGTTTGCCCAGTTAAATATATGTTGAACTATATGAATTTGAGACAGCAAAGTACTAGGGATATCAATGATCCCTTACTGGTCACATCAAATCTTAAGGTGTTGTCCAGATCATCTTTTATTTCTTCTCTCAAACAACTGTTGGTCGCAGTAGGGGTTGACCCAGACATTTATAGTGGACATTCCCTGCGGAAAGGCGCTGCGTCCACATGTGCTGATATTCGCATGGAAGACCACTTGATTAAAACCCTAGGACGTTGGTCTTTGGATTGTTATCGGCGATATATTTCAGTGAATACCAACACTCTACATAAGGCTCACAGGGCAATGTGTACCAGTACTGGTCATTAGACTGGTGTCCCTTCAATCAACATGTAGGACTTTTGTGCAGACTTTAGACTGGTGTGTCCAAGCCTTGTGTGGATTTCTTCTCGCGCACATAATGTACTATTACTTTGTGAAAACATGTACATCAACATGAAACTTTACAGTGTCTAATTACTTTGATATGTTATTGCCTGAGCTGAATTGGTCTTGTCATGTATGTACTGTTGATATAAATTGTTTACATTGTCGTTGAAATATTCATTCTGGGATGATGAGAGGAGTACATTCCCTTCCCCATTCTTTTCTCTTTTGGGGCTATCAGCTCGCTGACTACATCCAGCTCGCTTCTTTTGGGCATTTGCTCCGGGCACACCCGGACATTTTCGCCCCAAACCATTCAAAATTTCACAAGCCAGCCGATACTTCTCTGAGCAACTACGCTACGTCTAAGCCGCATCAATACGACAAGCGTACAGATGGTGTCCACGGCTTGCATTGTTGTTGTCACTTCTTTGAGAGGCCACACTATCCGTCAGAGGCACCACCAGATGACCAACTCGACAAGTGTTCTCAGAGGGTGATGACAATACTTTCGGAACCAATCAGACTTTCCCGCTAGCTGAGCCTGCCCCAAAACTTTGCCAAAGGATTATTTAAATAAATAATATCATTTTATATCATATTTCACGTTCTTCGGAGTTGTTTCACTAATTTAAAACAAATGGTAATTTGGTGTGGTTTGTGAAGCAACTCCCTGCTGCAGCCTTCCAGTTCATTCTGTGGCATGACCATAAATCTTGACCAGGGGTCTACCCTTCTTAATTTCTGTACATTCCATCTTCTCATTTTATAGCCTTGCTCGTGGGAACTGAATCACTTTCTCAGCGAGTTAGCAAGCATACATGTACTGGTCGTGTTTTTAGTTGGCAGAGTAACTTTCAATTTCCCACCCACCCACTCCATCTCATCTCCTAGATTATACATGTATGTAATTTTCTTTCAGCACCATCCATCGGGGCAGGTTTCAGGTCTATTTAACTGGGCATTTGCTCCGGGCACACCCGGACATTTTCGCCCCAAACCATTCGAAATTTCACAAGCCAGCCGATACTTCTCTGAGCAACTACGCTACGTCTAAGCCGCATCAATACGACAAGCGTACAGATGGTGTCCACGGCTTGCATTGTTGTTGTCACTTCTTTGAGAGGCCACACTATCCGTCAGAGGCACCACCAGGTGACCAACTCGACAAGTGTTCTCAGAGGGTGATGACAATACTTTCGGAACCAATCAGACTTTCCCGCTAGCTGAGCCTGCCCCAAAACTTTGCCAAAGGATTATTTAAATAAATAATATCATTTTATATCATATTTCACGTTCTTCGGAGTTGTTTCACTAAGTGGGACTTGTCCGGGCTGGATCTCGGTTAATATTGTATGGACAATTATGAAATTTTCAGGATATGTGGTCAGTGCCCTGTAGTTGTGCAGTGTGAAGTTTCTCCGCCTTTCGCATATATTTTCAAGAGTTATGGCCCTTTTTTTCTTCAAATCTTTGTGAATTGGGACTTGTCCAGGCTGGATCTCGGTTAATGTTGCATGGACAAGTATGAAATTTGCATGATATGTGATCAATGCCCCATAGTTGTGCAGGATGAAGTTTCTCTGCTTTCGGTTATATTTTTGAAGAGTTATGATCCTTTGTTTATCAAACCTAAGTGAATGGGATATATTTATTTGTCCAGGCTGGATCTCAGTCCATAACCGATTTGGAACTGGCTATATATATGTCATTCTACATTCCAAAGCAGTCCACATAGGTCCTGAAGTATGAAATTGCCCAAAAAAAGAGTTAATTGGGTGCAAAATTCAAAGTTTACTGATCGCTTCATAATTTCACCACAGTATACTCCCAAGGAATGTAGGTCTCATTTTCGGATTAGACGAAAGCCCCGGCGACCATCTTGCATCAAAACATTGTATTATCACTTGTTGGTCGATACTTTGAATATGTATTATGCGAGGCATGGCAAAAAAATTGACTGAAATAGAATTTTCATAATCATGAAGGCCTCCACCGACCAATACAGAACAGAACAATGGCTGGGCAGTGTCGGATTAAAGCGGAAGGGGGGGCATACAATTGAGCAATCTCTGATTGCTTCCTTCCTGTGTTTTTACCTCCTACTGTCAGATATATCGGCTGATTGCATTGGGGTTAAGAACATGGCTTCCATTTTCTATGCGCATGACTCTCAAACATTGTGCCGTTACCAAACAGAGTGCAGAGTGTTTCCACGGGGGTCACAGTTAAACAATATCATGTTGTATCGTGTTCTCTTGTCAAATAATTGAGCGTTTAGCTTTTCAATTTTCTATAAAATACACTGGATGCAGTTTCCATCTCTCTTGTATGCAGATACATCCTTCTTGTGTTGAAAAAAATCCATAAAGACTGAATGCGCATGCGAACCATGTTGTTCGGCTTAATGCAGTTAGAGGATGTAACACCGACCGACAGCTTATAAGCCTGGCGCACACGAGAGCTACATGTATCAGCTGAGCTAACGGCCTCAATTGCCTGTCAGCTCAGGGGCTAGCTCTCATGTGGCTTCAGCGCACTCAGTGAGCAGAAGATTCACCGAATTAATTTTAATTCTCGCGGAACACCTTCTTCAGGACCATGTGATCTTTCATGTGACCGGGCTCAAGTAAAAATGGCCATTTTTAACAGTCGTACATACATAAATCACGTGAAAATAAGATGTTTCATTGGTCGGTCGAATAAAACGGCTGAGCTGTTAGCTTTCATGTATCGCCGCACGGCGCACACGCTGAGGATTTGGCCTCGCGAGGTGAAATTATCAAACAAGTTCGATATTCTCTCCCAGCCTCGCGAGGGCAAAAACTCACCAAAAACTGCTCGCACACGAGAGCTAGCCCCTGAGCTGACAGGCAAATGAGACCATTAGCTCAGCTGATAGCTCCCGTGTGCGCCGGGCTTTAGAGCATTACATGTACAATAGGAGACTGTCAGAACTTTTTTTGTCTCAGTTAATACATTTAGGCATGTCTGTGTAGGAGTATTAAATGCACATGTGTATGCTGAATTGTTTTCCATACTTCAGTCCCAGGTGTAGAAATATTCTGCTACATATATATGATTCCATCACTTTTGATCTCAAGTGTTATCAGGAGGCCATAAAACTCTCACTAAGTACTCATCTAGCAGACATCACTTTTCACAAGTGATAAATGTTCTGCTCAACAGGCATTCAATCTACAGGTAGTATATGGGCCATGGGCGGACAACCTGTGTGTTATTAGGGCTTGATTATTGCTACCACGTGATGTATATTTGGCCTTCTGTTGTAACTCGAGAGGCAGAATACTAGTGCATGGAGCTTGACTCGCAGCAACTCTGACGTACTAGCACATAAAAATGGCATCAGTAAAAAGGTAAAATTAGCCAATGTCAGGTTCAAAATCCACATAAGCTAACTACTGGTTTGCAGCTGCGAGCATGTACAATGTGTTCACTTCACACCATAAATTCCTTGTATTTTTTGATAATGTTTTTCTTTCTTGTAGATTTTTTACAAAGGTACCCGGTACATGTACGCCTATTTTTATAACCCATTTTCTCTGCTTTCAGATCTGTTTTTCTGACTTTCTATCTTAAGTCTTCTATTTACTTTTTGCCTTCCAGCCCCTCAAATATTGTGGCATTTGTGCTCACGAAAAAACATACATGTATTGTATGCAAAAAATGTAGTAACTTCCAGAAATACAGAGCTAGCTCAGGTTTAGATGCACATGTAGTTGCATGTATTGTATATACACATATTTTAAACTGACAATCTGCTATAGTGTTGAGTGGTATTGTGAAATAGAAAGTATGTATTACACACATTGTACAACTGATTGCATTAATACTTAAAGGAATGCTTCACTTAATTCAAATACGCTTCTGTAGTAAAGATGGGTACTTATAGATAAAGTGTGCCAAATATTTCTTGCCAGTGAAGACAGGAAAGTATTGTTTTATTCATTTCTTTGTCTCATTATCGAGCATCTCATTCTGGAGGTCGCCCTTTTCCTGGCTAGGTTGACATAATTTGGTGCTTCGATCACCGAATAATGTCACACCAACATCACGTAGAATTCTAAATTAAATGGCAGAGTTAGATACAGGGTCTCACAGCGTCCTTAAAAAGGACACAACTATAAAATCAAATGACCATTTTTCCACAAAATCAAATGACTTTATTTTAGAAAACTCATAGATAAAAGTGAATATCAGGGACAAAAGGCACAGTAGTTTGTGTAAAACACTCAAAGAACACAAACTGACAATGTTTTGGCATGTTCAACACCATTTGAGTGATATTAGCCATTTTGCAAAATTAGTTTTTTCAAATAACGACAAAGCTATTTTCGAACAAGGATTTTGGCGAAAATACTGCATCTCACCCTGAATGGTACCCGAAATCAGTTTTGCACATCCACTAGCATTTGTTTCTCACAGCAACAATGACATGTGATGCCAGGTGCATGTTTAACAGGTTAGGGTGATCCCACTTTCTAAAATGAAGGTAAAAAGGTTGTTTTTGAAGAATAAATCAGTTTACATAATGAATTCAGCAAAATCCTCTTCAGGTGCACACAAACAAGTCACATATATATCCCATCAAATAGTAGTAAAAAAGCAGTCATCTATCTAATTTGCATAATAATAGGTGAAGTATATTGAAACAACATTGACTGGTTCTTCAAATGTCAACAACATTGACTGGTTCTTCAAATGTCAAATTAATTTTAGGACATGGAACAATGGATAGATTAATGCACCTGAAGTTTTGGAGCATTGTTTAAGAAAGAATCAAGTTATTGAGCAAAAACAACCTTTTTTACCTCCATTTTAGAGAGCGGAATTGCCCTAACCTGCTTAATTCTGCACTCGATCCTCATACTCGAATGTACATTTTACATTTTATGTGGAAACAATCAGGTAGGGTTGTATACTGTACTTCATTCTTGTAATATGAATACCCTATTTCTTCTAATTTTTCAAATACCATTTTTAGACTTAGAAGCAGAACAAATCCATCTTTATGTCAACTGAGGCTAAATACTGTCTGAATAATTAGAATAAATAGGGTACAGCTTGTTAGGGTTTCAAGTGGATGGATGGATGGATGTACTTGGGCACTCTTGGGCACTGGTCGTGGGAACACGCCGTGCAACCGGTTTTCCAGCAACCCACCCTACACATGATCCCTGTTATCAGTGTCACATACATGTAGACACTGTGTGATCCCAACATTCTTATTAAACAATATACCATCTCCACACTCAACACAACCTCAATGGTGGAAACAGGTTCATGGCTATAAATTTGGCACAGCTGATTATCCCACAAGACTAGATGCCTAGAACCTATTTTATTCTGGAAAAATTAGTGCTATGATTTCAAGGGAATTAGCATGAAATGACTATGAGTATGAGTTGGACAAACTCCAATACAGAAACTCAAAGCAGGCAACTTCGAATCGTCAATTCTATCGTACATGTACATGCATGTACAGAACAATTTGACAGGCAGACATTAAATTTGGAGTTATTTGCTATAAAATTGATTATGGCATGCAAATTGCATACAGTTAACATACATGTAATTATAGCGAATGCTAATGAGGCCTTAACTGTTACGCTGCTAACTTGTTTAGCATTTGTGCATCTAAAAGTGTTCATTTTTTCTAAATTTACTCCGTTTTTTTTTTAATTATCGTACTTTCTCCCCCCATTTTTTTCTGCTGATTGATAAAATATAAAAATAAAAAGCTTCATTCAAAGATTGTGAACTTCGCTTACAAAATATCATATCTTATTGGGTTTTTAACATAATTTTAATAAAAATAATAATTCCAAAACTTGTATCATCACGAATACTGCAGGCCCACATGGTGGGCCCGCAGCACACTACACTGCGGCCACTACGTGTGGCCCCCAGCAGCGAGACAGTTAATGTCTGGACTTTGTCGGATTCAAAAACATTCCTGCTCTTCGATCCTATGGAAGTTGATGTATAAATTTTTAACATATTTTGCTCAAGCTGGAATCTATAGGAATATTTTGGAGCTTGCATTCATCCACCTTTGGGTTCCTATACTGCCATGAAGCTTCAAGGACTTCATGGTATTCTTCCATCTTCTTTCTGCCTAATTTAGCATTTTCCCCCAGCCATGTCTCATATACCCCCCACCCTTCACAATCCAATTTCCCTTTATTTTCCTCATCATTTTACAACCCTTGCATAATTTTGTGGGGCTGATCAGCCCAAGCCCAATGTTTTTCGCTGAGCTTATTCACTGGCCAGGTGAAAAAGGTCAAGTTTATAGGCCCACTATTAAAAGTCCCCGTGGGTATCAGATATTTATGTCCGTGTCCACAGAAAATTACGGAATATTTTTTTATTTGGCGAGATAGCAGATTGGGGCAATTAATGTCAATATTCTGAGGTACATGTATATTGTTTGCTCAGCAGTCTCCGCAATGATCGGAATGAAGATTCCAAGACTGCGAGTGTACATGTATACATGTATGATCGGAACGGAAATTTCAATCTGAAGTTTAAAATGTAATATTAAAATAATGCCCTCCCTCATCAATTTTTCATTTTTCAAAGAAGGATGATAAACAATCTTTTTTTTTTTTTTAGTTGGCCTTGCGTACTTTACCCTCAAATTAAGCCCATCAAGAAGACTAAATCAGCCCAATTAATCAGGCCTATCAATCAGCCTGGTGCAATTTTCAGAATGCAAGGCCTGATTTACCACTGTCTCTTCTCTAGGGTTGAGCAAAAGTTGGCAGATTTATTGCTGAGCTTGAACTGAAGATAACATGTACTGACATGTACATGTAGGCATTATCTATGTTACATGTACCAGCTCAGTGCATCTAACCTGTAGATGTGGCAGCCATGTTAGCCAGAGTGAGGCAAGCATTGTCTTATATTGAATCAATACAGGTATTACTAGCATCATCTGTCTATTGGCTTTGTTTACACAAGTGTTTTATCCATCATTGTGGAAGTGGAAAGCTATAGGAGATAACATGTAGATCCCGAGAAAGAATGGTTTATTTCTTGCATTCTATTGCAGAAACAGCGGTATTGAACTCCCAGGGGGGGACTGTCTCAAACGCTAAACTCGATATCAGTATTACCATTTTTTTTATAACATTCTACTGCCAGGAAGGTGATATTTTGACACGGTAATGGAAAAGGGTGTAGATAGGTGCTCGGTCTTCATACTCAAATTACAGTTCAGCACTTCCCAATGCCTTATTCTTGATATAATTGATGTTAATCTTTGGACAAAAGATTTCCACCAGGGCAGTGCCAGGTGCAATGAGGTGTGACTCCGGCATACTTTTGGTTCATACATGTTCCCTTAAGCCTGTGCCTACAGCATAGGAAATATTTTTTATTAATGATAACTGGACTATTTTTGTCCTGAAGTTGCCAAAATAATCATCAATTTAAGCATAGCTGTCCTTTCTTGGAATAGTAGACTAATTTGATGCATAAATGTATTTACGTGTACCATATCTACATGTAGGCCTAAACCAGTTATCAAAAGTTTAAAAGTGTTGACGTCCGGCCAGGCAGGTAATCTCATGTGATGTCACAAACCAGTGTCAAGGGCATCTATATAAGCAAAGTTGACTGGCTGTGCATCATTTACGTGTACTCACTCATGAAGAATATAAAAGGAAAATATGAAAACATTTGCATTTCATTCAGGGAACCATACAGAGGTATTGGAAAACCTCTGTGAGAATGTGATGTCACATTCAAATATGAAATCCAGTACAAGTCACCTGTGAGCACAGCTTCAAATCAATCCCTGATATGTATACATAATATCATCAGGGAGAATCAGGTAAAATGTTTCCTGTAATTAGCAGATTAGTCGAGTTCTAAAGGACTCATTAATCAGCAGTTTACATGTACACGATAATTTTCTGCAGCTCAGTATGTGGAGTGTGCGTCATCAACTTGATCTATTGGTGCTGTGGTACCAGTACATTCAAGTTTTTTCCAATCTCTTGTTACACTTATTCTCGATCTCTTTGTGCGGCGTGAGGGGGCGATATATAAAGATAGATACATTGTGACGTCACATTGTAATTCTGAAGTTCTGATGTTGGGCTAATGACAATTGATTCCTTGTTTCCCGCCAGCTGTTTTTGAAAGGCGACGAGGGCGGAGTCTTACTTTTCATTATTCATTTCTCATTAATTCCGGTGACATGATCACTATTCAGCCATGTTTGAGAAAGTTTAAACAAATGGGTTACCTCCCCTGACAGGATTTTCCACAAGAGCATATTATTTTCTTTCCATTTCCATCATCAGATTTGATGTATCTTTGAGGTTATTGGACGAAATGAGGCTGACTTAAACACCTTACTGATTTAAAGCGAGAAATTGTGCTTGGAAAGTGCATTAAAGTTGATAAACTACAAATAATGAATTAACTCTTTCCCCCATATAAGCGGGTTTTGACGACTTGTGTCGATCCCAATGTAAGCGTGTTTTGACGAGTGTTCGCGTAACCCATGAAGACGGGTTTTGACGAGTGACTTGAGTTCCCATGTGTGGGATTATTCTTGCAATTTTTGGCGTTTACTTTGAGTAAAACCTAATTAAAACTATACATTTTCAGAAAGCCAAAATTTCAATAAATCTGACTATATGGACTGTTGGTATGTTTTATGGTAAGGGTAAAACGAAATCGGGAGAGAAACAGAAATAAAAGATGAAAAATGCGCGATTTGACAACAAATTTGTTTCGTGTGCTCCAAGACAAACGTTCGAAAAATTGTAAAACCTGCTTCCAAATTCCTGAATATTTCACGTAACGCGAGCATAAACTACCAAAGTATCTAACCTTGATGACTAGCTCGTCAAATCTGCCCATCTGAGTTTATTATAAACATTTCCCGGGACCTGTTGATCTCCCGTTTTAAAATTTATCCGCCATTCTTTGGCCCCGCTGTGTTTCGTGGTGGTTTCGTGGACCCGTGGCCATGGCGACCACGCGCAAAAAACCGACTGCTCCAATCACGCCGGGCCTCTGAAAAGGTCGCTCAAGGTCGCTCAACCATGGGCCAATGAGTGATGCTGTTTTACTTCACCTTGTTATCAGCCTTCGTTCTCCTTTAGGGAAGTACATGGGATTTTTCAGTTATAGCTCGTTCTATACCTGCCATCTCATGATGTAACTGCGACATCCCGAATGTACGGAAAATAAGCTTTACAATGGTATACGATAATACAGGAATTGCAGCAGAACAACAACAACAGAACGCTGCAAAACGCAGCTAAAATGCGACAATTTCTTCGCTTTTTTCGTGATTTCCAACAGATGGAAAGCAAACACAAAACATTTTTTCGCAAGATTACTTATTTTTAGATTAAACGTTGCTGATATTGATATAAAACGTGAACAAATTACGTAGAATGGGCCTGTGGGAGACCATTGGTAAATATTTTTCCACATGACATGGGACATAAAACGGGATATTTTACATCGCTGGAAACGTGTGAAAATTGAAATCAGTCCATGGGTTAAAGACCTACGCCATTACAAATCTGTTATGGGTCAGAGAGAGAAAATTCCCCACAAGTCTATGGGGGAAAGAGTTAAGTGAAAATAGTGAGAGAAAAACGGGTGGTAGGTACAATGACATGCGGGCGGCTGACGAGGAACAAGGAATCAAGTGTGGACAGCCTTATGATGTTACAAGAGTCCATAATGTTGTAGTTCCATAAATATACCTATCAGTTGATACTTTGCATTGAGGCATACATGCATGTACATGTATATCATCCCACATTTAACAACATTGCCAACACTGCCTGCACGCACAGGGGACGTAATAACAGGGTGTCCACCTGTCTCCGAAAGGTAGATTTGCTATACATCTGATAGACAGAAAATAAAACTACCTGTCTTTTGTCACAGGTGGAATACTTACATGTATAAGTTTTGGGGGGGTTTTGTGCATCGTCTGTGAAGTTGCGAAATTGTCGCCACCTTTACTCCTAGCATTTAAAATCATCTTCAGATAACTGAAGTATCATTGTCGGTCTGTTTTCATCATCCACATGTTTTGATCCTGCTTAGTTTGTGTTGTCTCCATTGCATTTTATGGAGAAGCAACAGGAACTTGATAATGTGATGTCTAGCAGTGTAATATCACTTGTCTTTAATTGCACCATGTAAGCTTCCTGTCTGTGTCTTGTGTGCTGTCCTCAGTGTTTTATAGGGTGGATGGAGGGTGTCTGGTTCCACGCTGCTTCAGTGATTTCTTCTTTGAAGTAGCAGAAACGCAACTTGGCTGAGTGGTGCTTAGTTGGTTCATCGTGATATAGCTGAAATATTGTTGAAAGCGATGTTAAATCCTGTTCACTCACTTACCCCATTCTTGTGACAAAATTCATTCTCTTCAATTTAATACTGGATTACATAGTTCAGATTGATGGGACAGGTACACATGTAGGAAAAAATTAACAGAAATCCCTATAGTAATAATTCAAAAACCCTCGATCTATATTCAATCACCCTCAATTTTGGGGACAGAATTCAATCGGCTGTTCTACTAAATTTGATCACTGTCTAAAACATTGATATAACAGAGAAATGATGGGTTATATGCATGATTTTGTACCATTTGATCAACTTCGACAATAAATTTGATCACCCTCAGATTTTATGGTAGAAAACTTCAATTCCTGAGGGATTACCATATCACGTGGGACAGCTAAAAAATGTTTAACATTTCACTTCCTGTAAGCATATAGTCAGAAAGTTGCAGCTCTAATTCTTTTTCTGTTTCATTTGAAGTTGCCTACAGGGATGTATGGGATTATATTTGAAGAATGTGACCAACAGATCCGTATTATATACATGCAAAGTAACATGCATGTACAATAAAGACTTTCCACAGTTGAACTCCCTGCGCCCTGGCTCCCCTGTGGAGCCTCACTGGCTATTGATCATTTCAGCAGGTGCTAGAATTAAATTCATTATTTGACATGATATATTTATTATCACAGTGATCAGAATTCACCATTGGTGATTGTGGGATACAGCATGAAACCGACATTTAATCAGGGGTGGAGAATCAAATTAATGCCAGTCCTGGCACCCTAATTGGTTATTGGTGCTAATTGATAGGTCGGCACGTAAACTGAGGTCAGTATTGATGAGGTGCGAGATCATATTGAGCAGTGAGAATCAATGATCACTGCGGTGTGTACATGTAGAGGCTGTGGCGTCTTGACGGGTTGGATTCACCGACATGACTGAGATGTTGACTTTCCCACATCGGTATTGTGATATCTTACGATGACTGCAATCATTGTACATACATGTATACATTGTAGTCCACTAGAAAGTGTGCATGTAGTTGACATGATTTTGAGTGGTGATTTTGTGGAGTTTGGCTACATGTATAGACTCTCCGCTACATTTTACATGTATCTGAAGATGTTACATGATGAGGCAGAGCTGTGTATTGCTTGTATTTCTGAAGCAAGGTATGTACATGTAACTTGTACTCCGGTCTAGTGAACTGCACACACCTTGTCCATCCATATATTTTCTTGCGCTCCGGGTCAGCTTCGTGTGCAATGACAAGAAATCTTGGCACTCCATCCATTCAATCCTTGCACTCTTGATTCATTCCTCGCCTGCGTACAAAGTTCCATGCATAGTGATACCCGTACATTTTCACCAATATCCAAGGTCTTTCTGGGTCTGCTTGATTGTGTTGACCCGAATGTTGACAACAGAGATAGCTGGAGACTTCGGGCTAAACTGTCGACATGGCGGAACCCTCCCTTAACCCTATCTGGCCTGGGCGATTTGGGGTGTACCGTAGCGAAAAGTGCCCCCTATATATTTCGCTATCACAAAGGCTAGAGGGATGAAACTTGCCACACTATATCTTTGGGTCAAGCTCTACAGGAATATGTAAAAAAAATCCAAGATGGCCGCCATGATGACGTCACAGTGACGTCATTTTCAAAAAGTGCATTTTTGGACGTTTTTTTCATTTTTGGTTTTTCCTCGAAAAAACTGCATGATAAATTAGTAATCGCCATCACCTCTTACACTGTATACCGAAGCGTCTGTATAGTAAACCCCTTTACATGAACAGCGATGTTCATGATCTCTCGGTGGAAAGGCCGAACTGACTAATAGTGGAGAAGAACTGGTGTTAGTCCATGGAACTTTGTTCATGGCTGTGGAATAGTTCATGAGTGCGATAATTGAATAGGGTGAGCATCAGGATTTTCCCAGCACATGGGTCTGTCCCAGAGCATACAAAAAAAGATGGATGGCAAGGAACTGAGGTGCATGGATGGAGGAGTTTGCTAGGCCTGGTGACCTGGTATTGTATCGGGAGGAAGGGGGGAGGGGGCTTATCATTTATCAGGTATTAAAGGGCAGGTATTGTTAAATTGAGCTACATGTTGACCGCTGAATAACTATGCATTGATGTCTCATTGAGACTGAAAAGCCTGGCACACACTTCCAGGATTTTGTCGTAACTGATAGAAATCAGTCAAGATCCGCAAGGAATCTGGCTAGGTCTGGGAACACTTTTACTCACTACCTATCGCAAGTAATTGTTCGATTCTGTTGCTTCCGACATAATCGTCTAGGTGTTCGCTGGCCTTTAGATTGTTTATATTGCCATATTATATATTACGGCTGGTGCACACCTAGCCGATTCTGTCAGAGGCAACTTCGTTGGCAGAAAATGTTTGCTGCAGACCGAGAAAATACAAATGAAACTGGTCTTGTGACAATAGAAGTAATCTCTGCCACTTCGATACCGGGCACCAGTATCACATGATACTATCATGTTTAGTGTTCATTGGTTGATGAAAAATATCATAAGCGATTCAATCAGGAGTAAATTGCTGCACACCTTCATGATCATCCCGACTGCTCCTGACTCAAAAGTATTTTAACGGAATTTTGTGAAATCCTATACAAAAAGAGTGCTATTTCAATAATGAAATGAGACTGCATCACGGTGATCCTGTAATCCCAATCTTGCACCTCGCAAGCGACAGTAGTCCCCTGATTCGTTCACGGGTCGATTCAAAGACTTAAGAAATGGAACTTTTATCTTCCTCGCTTGGTGCTCAGCAAGAAGGTGATAGATCAAGGACTGGTTGACCTTGTGTCGGGATAATGTGACTGGATTGTCATGACACATGTATGGCTGCAAAATTGTTAAAAGCAATGTCAGTCCTTGCGTTTGGAGGTGAGCGATCGCTCTCGCGCACCATCGCTCACCTAAATCATATCCAAGGTACACTGTTTTTCACGCACCTAGATTCAGCAGATTAAATATAGAAATAAGTAGGCTGTGTCTGCTAACGGCCTGCTAATTTTGCGAACTCTTCCACACTGAAAATCACTGAGAATAAACTGAAATGCCTTTAATAAATTTTAATCAGCAAACGATCGCCGTCAATTCCAGCGCGGCCATAATTTCTTCGCTTGTTTGACAATCGGTAGTCTCTTGCACAGGTTATTCCTAGCATGGGATCGTGCAATATTTGCCACGTGCGCGGAGAGCTGACAACAATGGCGGTAACTGCAGCAAACAAAGTTGACAAAGTTTTCTAAGAAAGGTAGATGATTTACACATCATTATCAGCACACAGAGCCTGTAGTCAGTAGGATGTCAATACTCTTGGGCAGTATTGAACTGGGACTCGTCTGATCATTCGCCAACCATTCTTCTCGTTCACTTAAATACTATCGGCCGATTATTTTCGAGAACCTCCACGGACACTGCTCGTCGCGCATGATTGGTTCCGACGAGTATTATATGCAGAGTGGGCTTGCTCAATCTTCTGGTACGTACTACCCACTGTGACTTGAAATCTTCATCACTTTTGATATTGACTTGTTTAAATTGAAATAGAATAATTTATTTTCATTAATTTTTCGTTTTGAAAATAAATTGAAAAATAA
Organism: Hanleya hanleyi; assembly: GCA_036873755.1. NCBI lineage: Eukaryota > Metazoa > Mollusca > Polyplacophora > Lepidopleurida > Hanleyidae > Hanleya > Hanleya hanleyi. The sequence continues at coordinate 115,931 of JAVTVY010056846.1, read as the reverse complement.
AATAATTTAATCAAAAATATAATATGGTAGGTTAAACAATTAAAACAAAATCACTCCCCTCACGAAATTTGGGAGAGCGATTTTCAGCTCTCGTTTTAGCTCTCCTCGGTTAATTTAGGTACACTTTTTTTAGCTCACCATCTTTTTACAAAAGACAAGGACTGCAATGTAAACATCCTACTATAGCTCACTGAAGAATTAGTATGAAAAAAAAATGCAATGTACTTACCTACATGTACCTGTCCAAGTTTTTGGCAAACACAAATAATACTGTCAGGTCTGGACAAATTGGAATTTGCATAAACCCTTCTTAGAGATTCTTGCTGGAATAACAATGTTAAAGTATCTATTGATGCAAAAAGGGTTACCATGATTATGCCAAATGATTTTGCATAATCTTGGCACGACCTGAAGTAAAGGTTACATATTCTGTCCAGGCCTGATTGTGGATGGCATACACACAGATTCATGTTATGCTTCTAAATTTGGTTGTGAAATGTCCTAATTTTGACTTGACATTTGAATGCAAGTGAAGAACAAACTTGCCATAAATTTATAAATGCAAATCCTGGTGGCAGAGACAGTACATTGTAACCCAGTCAACTGACTCCATTGTTTGTTTGTATAAAAAGTACTCAGTCTGGCCATCATGGTAATGTAGATTTCCCCAGTTTGATTGAATATTATACAAATGCGTGCACAGTGTAAATGTGATGGCAGTTTTCAATCATTTAACATTTCATTTTGCTCTCTTCAGTTTTCCGTTAATTCAAAATATGTTTCTAACACTATATTTAAGCCATTACAAGGCCATCCTTAAAAATATGTTTGTTGGCTGTAACCCGACCCTACCTCAGGAAGTTGGGTCGGTAGGTAGGTAATTTTTTTTTTTTTTTTTCTTAGATCAGGTTTTCCTTTTGGGGAAGGTGGAAGAGGTTAGTGTGATTTTGTTCAGATACTAAGCAGGTCATTTGAAAAATACTTTTTGTCTGGCAGCAAAATTATTTCAGTATAGAAAACTAGTTATCTTCAAGGTATAAAGCAAGATATTCTTAAATTCAGGCTTGTGTAACCGTTTTTACCCCTCGGCCAACTTTGGCCTAGGGGTATTGTCGTCATCATGTACGGCTGTCCGTACGTACGTCCGTCCGTCCGTTACCGCGATATCTACAGAACCGTTTCATGCCTGGCAACCAAACTTGTTACATCTATTTATCTTCACGTAAATCAGAAGCCTATCGAAAATGAGTCATCTCCGACAATATTTTGCAGAGTTATGGCCCTTTTTACAAATAAAAATCCATTTATGATTTGTTATTGTGATAATTTCAGAACTGTTCCATATACAACATCCTAACATGATACAGTTGTTTCTCTTGACCTGAACTAGATGCCTATCGAAAATGAGTCGTGTCAGAAAGTATTTTGCAGAGTTATGCCCCTTGTCTAATAAAATCCGTTACCGCGATATCTACAGAACCGTTTCATGCATGGCAACCAAACTTGTTACATCTATTTATCTTCACGTAAATCAGAAGCCTATCGAAAATGAGTCATCTCGGACAATATTTTGCAGAGTTATGCCCTTTTTACAAATAAAAATCCATTTATGATTTATTGTGATAATTTCAGAACCGTTCCATATACAACATCCTAACGTGATACAGTTGTTTCTCTTGACCTGAACTAGATGCCTATCGAAAATGAGTCATGTCAGAAAGTATTTTGCAGAGTTATGCCCCTTGTCTAATAAAATCCACTAATTCCTATGTTAAGTTTGCATATAATTTCTATATCATGTTTGTATACTATCACATTTATTTATTGATTGGATGACTGATTTATTGATTTATTCTCTTACACAATGCGAAGAATGCCTGCAAATCTGTTTTGAAAATGACACTAGATGCCTATCAAAATGAGTCGTGTCAGAAAGTATGCCCCTTGTCTAACAAAATCCACTAATTCCTATGTTAAGTTTGCATATTATTTCTATATCATATTAGTATAGTATCACATATATTTATTGATTGGATGACTGATTTATTGATTTATTTTCTTAGACAATGCAAAGAATGCTTGCAAATCTGTTTTGAAAATGACATACATGTGCCATTTAGTATACATGTACTGTATTTATCTAGCCATGTGTACTGTTGTTTTGGTGCGACATCGATAGAGCTCTTTCAATTTATTCCAGAAACAAATTAATTTAAGGGGAGGAAAACTTTTCTTTTTTTTTCAAAGAAAGTACACTTACAATACCAGGGGTAAATATTTCTTCCCACAAGCCAATCAATTGGTAGAGACACCCTTACATTATAATAGCTGGGGTTCAGAGCCGAGGGGTTTCGATAGCGCAGCTTCATGTATTTCTTAGAAGACATCGACATCCTTGAACACATTCTTGATAATGACTATATATAGTGACTAGCTGGTCAAAAAAAAAAATAATTTACATATACCACTATCAGACACACTTTTGCCAAAATTGTGACAGGAAAGAAAAAAATCCTCTCAGTGTTATACAGAAGGTTGTTCATTACTATTTGGAGTTGAGAAAATTACCTCAAATTAATCATTAACATCATTACCGCCCTTCCTCGTCGCAAATTTATGGTGTGCTTTTATTGAATACTTAGGTACTTCCTTTATTCAGATTAGAAATACATCGTAATTTAATTTACTGACAACAATGAGGCAAATACTAAGTTTCTAACCTGTGTCTTTTCGTGGAATTTAGTCCGAGGTGGAATTCTGACAAGCGTATTTGATGCCGACATCGGAACGTCAAAATTAAGCTGACGGGTCTAATTTGTCAAGACCGCTGAAGCCACCGACACTATCCATAGATTTATCGATATAGAGGGTTATAAAGTTTCGGTTAAACAACAAAGCAGTATAGATTTTCTGCATTTAGGCACACTGAAGTCTTCTCAGATAAAAGTAGAAATCCAAACATCGTTGTTGTTGTAACATCATCAGTCTCAGAATCTGTCGGTGTACGGACCCACGAGGTGGTGGCAGTACTAAACATGTCTACGTTCCACGTCGATTCGCGACAGAGCTCTGTGTGGCAGGTTTTAATAACCAACCGTTTTGAAATATTTTTCCCATCCTGTGTTGCTGTTGCCTCTCGATGTGTTTATTGTCCTCTCGACTCTCCATCAAACCCAAACACAAAACAGAAGGGGGAACTTCCCGCCGTATACACGTGGTCGACGAAAACTGCATTCCCCTACGGACTGGGCCATGGAGGATATGCCTTCAAAACGTGTGACATAAGCTCACATCGCCGACTACTGGAGTGAAATCCTGCATGCTTTTGCTGGGCGAACGTTTTACATACGTTTACCCGAGAGAGGAGATAGGGGAGATAATTCTGACATTGCAAAATAAAATAAAAAGATGACCGGTCGGAAAATCGGCGAAAAAAAGTTTCCAGTCGGGGGATTTTTGGACAGTCGGTCGGGTTACGTGCAACAAACTTATTTTTAAGGATGGCCCAATTGGGAAAATTTGCATTGGCAAAAATCTTCTATCAAAATACATGTAATTCAATTAATATTTAACACCATGTCCAAATTTTGGCGGTTAACCATTTTGTCACCCACAGCTAATACCTTGGCAATTGCTGAATGCAGTGACCACTTGTTGCTGTTGAAATGTAACTATGTTATATTTATAGGGAGCCTTGCATAAATCATTTATTCTAAAGGTTATGCAGCCTAAATCTATGGGTAAAAACTCAATATACCCATTACTTGTGGACATTTTTACCTTTTTTGGTTTCCGAATCCAACAATAATTGACATTTGTCTACGAGCTGGTCCAAAGGGAGAAATCCATAATTGACGGTCTTCTCCTGAGAGAACTCAACTGACGGATGTTGATCGCATCGGCACATGCAATCATTCGTTTGGAAGTTGCGGAACTGGTATTGGAATTTATTAACCATGGCGAGGCAGCCTTGGCTTTGATCGTAATTCTGCTAGAAGATTTGCGAGACCACTGAGATGATCTTGTCAGTTTCCAAAACATCGTAAAGATTGTCAAAGATGCCCTGATAAATTTCCCCCAGCGGCACGGTTGCATTTATTTATTAATTTATATGGAATCTGTGCTGATCTATCTACACAGCAGAGCTATAAATAAGCGTCAATGCCGTAATTCTGGAGCATAATTCTAAGAGAATTGATTTTATGTCCTACATTGCTGCTTGGAGTAAATTGTTTAGTGGGTGCTTCATTACTATGCCAATAACTCTTTGTACCGGACCTGTGACTACGACGAAAGGCCCTTTGTCTGTCATGTGCGTGTCCATCTGTTTGGGTACTGTGGAGTGTTTCTGTCGTCTTGAGTCGACAGAAACTGCGCGATTGTGTAGCTGTGGAGTGGTACATGCATATACATACATCGTCATTTGTTATGAGTTCAAGATATTCTTCTGTCAGCAGTCGTAAAGCAACAACTGTATTGATTGCAATGCCCTTAAATGTGCAGTGAGATACCTAGACCTGTATTTAGCATGGGACAGAATCCTTCCGCTGCAAAAAGCATATACTTTCTGACTGCACGATAAGAGTTCATCTTCCCTGTGACTGTGACAGCCACCATCAGTAATTTCCTGACCATTGGTGTTGAACAAGCTGTTCTTTGAATACATACATACTGTATACCCAGCTGAACATTGTATGGAGTCCAGTCCAGATTGGCTTTTTAGAAAGGTGAGACTTTAGAAAGGTGAGACCTCACCTTTATTATGGGATCTTGAAAATTTCTGGTTTTAGGGTTGTCCGTAGTACACGTATAAAAATAGTTCCAAATTGTTTATTCTTTCTCAGACCAGAATAGTTATCCTTCAGTGGTTGACAGGCTTTGTAGGCCTATATATAGTCACTTAGCATGTACTTGATCCCTTACCTGTATTAAATAATACTCTGTTAATTGTTTTCCTTCAAGATGTCAGATTAATACGCACTAAAGTATGGAAGCCTGCTATGGTCACTCTTCCAAAGATTGATCTCAGCTCAGAGAAATACAGTTCAGGAGGCAACATGTACATGTGTAAAGAGCTGCCCTACCATAGCTCTAGGGGCTGTACATTGCTGGGTCTAGTTTCTGATGAACGAAGGTCAAGCTAAATCCAGGTCATCACATGGACTGGTGTTAGGGAATATATGTACATGTACATGTATGTAGTGAAATTAATGAATCAAATGAACTTGAACTTAGAAATAATACTATCTGACATGTCTGAGATCTGAAATATTCTGAGATGGATGTCTTGCCACTTGTTGTTTCATGCACTCATGTGTTTTAATACTTTCATTCAGTGCCAGTACCGTGTGTATGTATAATAGTAGTATCACTACATATGGATCAGCTTGGTATTATGGCCAGTTTTTCATGTGTTTTTTGGGGGCTTTTTCAAACAAATAGATACTATTTTGAATTGAAACTCTGGGAAAGAAATCTGCTACTCGGGAAGCAGCTATTCTTTTGAGTTTTACTATCTCCACCATTGCAGCCAGTCAATCGATAATGATACACGGGTATCACAATCAGTTAAAAACTATTTTTCCTGTGAGCCATAAATTATAAAATACTAATTTACAAATGGAAGTACAGTGCAATAAAATCTAGATTATGCAAAGAAAAGTTCACTTGCGATGGATGGTATCTGTCCCAACCCTCAATCAAGCAACAGCGTTTATCTTCTGAACCCAGGCCTTGTGATTTGAGGCGCGCGATCGCGCACGCGCACCATAACGCGCCTGAAGAGGCACTGAGGTGCGTTTTGAACGCGCGCCTTATACTTTATGATCCCCTTCAAAATTTTGCTATGTCAAATTTTGACACGAATCCGCGAATTCATTCCCGTGAAGATTCGCCTGACAGGCATTCGGGCGAATCTAAACGGATTCATATAGATTTGAACGTAAAATTAAACATTACCGGTTGAAAACTTACGATTGAGCCCCTCCGCCGATCGTCAACACACGCTGTCGAAAACTGGGCTCTATATCATCTATCTATGCCATGTGCCAGTCCGGGTCTATATGTAAGCTGATCTGTCGAGCGTTTTCATTGGCTCGTTCACGGCAGCCTGCCAATCGATATCATTGAAACAAGTGTCAAGGGCCAACTTGATTGAAAACGAAATGGTGAAATGGCAACTGACACAGGGCCTAAAAACGTGGAAACAAATTAGAAAAACAGCCCTGTGTCAGTGGGAAAGGAGCCTGAGGGATAACTTTGCATTCCTTTTAACAATGTGGGCAATAAGGTGGTACTGGCCTTTTGCAAAGTGTGACAGAAACACAGCGATCAACTAAACAAAGTGTATAGATAGAGGCAAATGGTAGCCGACGTCAGTTACGGCAAAAACGAAACTACCAAAACTTGGTTAGACACGTAACAGCGATGGACTTCGCGAGTGTTCGGAAATTGAAACTGATTCAGACATTCCAGATTTCTGAAGGCAAGTGAATGGATTGAATGATTGGAATGATGAATATGACGATGTATCATGTAAAAATTGCCATGTGCCAGTCCTAGTCAGTTTTTTTTTTACAATTTGTGGTTTTTCAGAGTTTTATTTCTATTTTGCCAATCTTGTTTTCAGCTTTTGGCTCATTAACTGATTGTGTTAATTTTAAATACAAAAAAAAAATTTAAAACAGTGTTTCTTGATTTTATTATCACCTCAATATCTTTCATAGCTAAACCAGTGAATATTAGTTCCCCCTGGATATCCTGAAACATTGCTGTGAGATGGATTCTCGGCCAGCACACATTTATTTCAATTCACACCTTAACGTTTCAAACACCGTATCACACGCCTTAAAAAAAATTAGGTGTGCATTTTAGGTGTGCTAACCACACACCTCGCACGATTTTAGGTGTGCTTTAATCACTCGCCAGGGCTCGTACAAATCACAAGGCCTGTGAACCACCTTTCTATATATGCCCATGGGCCTAGTTCATTCTGTGAACAGTGTGTGACATGTATCTGTCAATGTACATGTCAATCAGGCATGCTCCCATAATCTAGAGTGCTAGGTTTGGACATTTCAGAACATGGTTTTGGTTCCATACTGAATACTGTATCCAGTATCAAGACCTTGTACACAGGTGACTAGAGACATTCTGCATATTGCACACTCGCAGACTGACAACACTGCATGCGCTTAGTATTTCATACTCTTGATGACAGTATTGAATGCTAAATGAGCAAATTGTTGGTGTTTGCACCGCAACTTTTCCCGATAATGGAGAGGATATGACAGGTGAGTAGATCAGAGCTCAACAAATATCATATATGTACATGAAGAAATATTTGGTATAGCGTAGCCCGTCACTGAGCATATACATATGAAATGATTTTTGAGAGAGAAAATATAAATTGATCGTCAGCAGGATCCGAAACCCATGACCACGGCTTATCGCGCCGATACTCTACCTACATGACGGCCCATAGGTATTACAAACGTGGATTGTCCCTGCGACGATCAACCTTCTCTCTCGGTGTTGCAATGTGCGCAACTGGGTTTATAATGAAGAAATGATATTTGTTATGGCGTATACATGTAGCCCACCGCTGAGCATATATGAAATGATTTTCACGAGAGAAAGAATAAATTGGTCATCAGTGAGCAATAGTCTCATCACTAGGTCTACATAGTTGGGCAAAAGTTGTGTGCATAACCCAGACAGTCAACTTGAGGTCAGGCCAAAAAAAAACATTCTCTTGTCTTTGGTCAAGAACCATCAGGAAAACTAGGTAGTGTAGTGTGGTGACCGCTTTCTATGTGTGTGTCGTTTTTGGGGTGGTTTTTTTTCTGGAATACCCCTGATTTAGGACAGTTGTATACATGTGCATTTTAATCATATGCCTCAAACCATTCATTATCTAAGACTATTTACATTTCGAGAGAGAAAAAAATACATTGTACATGTATGCTTCCCTTGAAGATGATGATCCATCATGTAGTTCTCTACAAATTGTTCCTGAAGAGGAGCTACTTTCAGCTCTCCTGTTCTCGAATTGCCCGGTATTCAAGATCTGCTGTGACACTCAGGCCGCTGTCAGTTAATAGGTTGTTTAGCATGACCTTCTCCTGCTAAAACATAGATGCTAGATGCTATAATTATTAATTATTAATTATTGAAGGTAAATTTTCCACCGTTGACTCATTCCATATCAAATCAAAATAATCTTCCATTAGCCTGTTCCATAAATCAAATCATGACAATGTGTAGAGACATGTATTATCCTATTTATTTTTATTTCATTTATTCCATGCAGGCATAAAAAATACTAATGAAATAATTATTCCGTAAAGAGACATTTTAAGTTTGCTTTAATTTAATTGTAACATTCTGTAAATAATTATGATAGATCAGTGTTCGAATTTAAGAAAAATTTGAACCAGTCCACCGGACTGGTGAGCCAACAAAGTAACCAGTCCGCAAATATTTTTACTAGTTCGTTAATATTAAATAAAAGATGCAGGGATTCATAGAAGTCCAAATTTTTACTACCCACTATAAAATATTGAGTTCTTTTTATGCTCAAATTGAGTTTTTCCAAGTTTTTACGGCCCACCCACAAGTTGATATTGAGTTTTTGAATGTTTTTACCACCCTACCAATTAAGATATGAACAAATAGTTTCTGTAGTACTAAGGTGAGCTATCTAATGTGGTTTGGACAATGGTCATCTGAATGACAAAAAAACACATGTTCTGTATTGTAACTTGCTCACTTATTTTAATAGATTTCATTTTTTTGGACCTCGTGTTTGTAGCAACACCAACAGCGGTAAGAGATCACAAACTATCATAAACATTCAAAGATAATTATCATATAACGCTTGCAAGAGACGCTATAAAATCCTTACATCATCAGCGGATTTTCACGTAAGATGTAGCAGCTGTCAAGCAGAATGATGTCTTGAACTCAGACTTCTACTTTACGTCCATCGCATGGTTGCCGTCAAACTTCAGAACAAAGGTAGGTAGAACAGGGGTAGAATTTCGCAAAATTTTGCGAGAATCCAGTTGGATTCTTAGTGGCTTAGTTTGCGAGAATCCAAAGAATCCAAATTTGCGGAACCAAGCATTTCGTGACCAGTTGCCATTTTCACTAGTGCTACATGTAGTTACTGCACAACTAGATGTAAACTTCTCAATGGGAAAAATTGAAATCGCCTCATTTATTCTGAGGAGGGTGGTTAGCACACCTATAATAGCACAAATTAGTTCAGGCGAGTGATTATCTCCATTGATGAGCAGTATTCAACCTAAACATGTTTGGTAAGTGGTAAGTATATACTCTTAATTTTATTTCATTTGTATCTTTGTATTGTATATGAAACAAATATTGGAATTCTCTGCATTGCAAAAAAAAATAATAATCATAAAAAAAAAAAAAATAATAAATAAATAAAAATCTGGCCACCTGCTGCATTCCCTGACAAGCAGTAAATCAACAATTGTTATTAATGAACCTTTATATAAAGACTAGGCTATGGATTTATATGAGATACGCAAAAACATTAAAAAAATAAGGAAATTCCAGATATTTTTGTACCACATTTTCTCATTTTATACCATGATGGTTTTTACAGTGAAAGATAAAAATTACCAACAAAAATTCAAGACTCACGGACATAAACAAGAAATGCAATGCCATTAAAAGTTAAAATCTAGACCTCAAATAAACCGACTTCTGAAGAAATGCATGTTCTCAACGTAAAGTGCTAGACCGCGTTGTTGTTGTTGTTCATGACACGCAATGTCTCGGCCGTAGCAACGATCCATTTTTATTTTCATAATGTTCTGTCTTAGGGAAAATTGTTTGTCATTCTAATTATGAACGAATCCGAATCAAATTCATCTGCTAAATGATATCCAAAATGTCCCAGGACCAGGTTTCATTTTCACCCTCGTGTACTTTTCGTCTGCAGACCGCCAGCTAGCATTCAATTCCTTCATATAGACTGTTTTCGTCTGTTGGGTTTAACGTAGGTAGCTGTGCACCAGCAGCCGAGCGAAGGAGAATACACTCATACCTTCGGCGCCAGTCTGGAACCATTACAGAGAGTATTCGAGGCTCCCAAAAAATAATCGAGCAAAGGTCTCCGAGGTTTAGTTAGCGCATTACCTCAGCAAAATCTGAATCGTTTGTGTACGTTTCGCAGAACTCGCAAATTGTCGAAGGATCGGCGATGATTTTCACATCACTGAAATAATTTGCACCATTTCGAGTATTGAGTTTTCGTCAAAAACACTGAGTATTTCTTGTCCAAAACGTACACTTTTGAGTTTTTTGCTGTCTATATTCAGTTTTTGACATTTTTTTTCTACCGTTTAACGGTAGTAAAAACGGACGTCTATGAATCCCTGAAGATGATGTGGAAACATTTGTCATCACGAATATTTTGTGCTCTGTGATGGTTGCTACTAAATAAGAAATTAATAATTGTGCACTCCTTGAATTTCTTGAGCGCGTGTGAAGATAATCACAGACGACAAACCCTGTCGGCTAGACTTTGACGGCGACTTTGACTGCACATGTCGTCGCGAAAAACACTGCTTCAACAAACGCCATTTCAAGCCAAAAAATCAGTAGATTTCTTTCGAAGTTGATGGAGAATATGTTTAAAATTGTCCTGGTATAACATGATCAGGTCGACTGAAGCATAATCATGTTGCTGATTTCTCGATTCCCGGCCTAGAATTGCGAGCTTTATTTTCTGAAAAGATCGCCAACCTGCATTGCCATGCTGCATTACAGTCACACTTTACAGTATGCTGACAAGTGTTCACACCGCTTTACGGTTGTTGTTGTTGTCGTTAAACGCGGCCGTGGTCGTGATTTCGTTGGAATTTGCTGGAAATTTTTTTAGACTCACACGATTTATTTAGACTCTGTCGGGTAACCGAAAACAGACATTTCGTTTTTCATTCTTTACAAATTGTGCGGATATATCCAGAGAAATAGTTTACACAATGAACTGAGAGCTTTTTTTTTACCAGTCCGACGGACTTGTTGTTCAGTCACTCACACCAGTCCGTTTGATTTTTTACCAGTCTCGGACTGACGGACAGGTGCCAAATTCGAACTCTGTAGATAGTAAAACTTAAATGCACACACATTGTGCGAACAGAAATCAAGGGAAACAACTCTTACTTGTGACTACTACTAAAGATATCTGCAGAATTTATTTCCCGAATTTTCAACTTCAGGAGTCCCCTCTTAATTAAATCTTCTTTTATTTTTATTTTTCTTTACTCTGACTGAAGATAGGGATTCTCTGTCCAGGGCAACGAATTGTATATGTCCGTCATCCTTTAGCTGTACGAATAATTTTGTTGACGTGCAGGTCAACAGCCCGTGTCGTCGTCGTTGTTGTTGTCGGGAGTGGGAGTGAAGTGCTCGACCACTTCACTCAAACGCGTTTCATCAGAGAAATGGATGGTTAAATTCGGCACGATGTGCCGACTGATTGATGAGGAAACAACAACTGATCCATTAACTAAAACCATGATGGCTTTGATACGCAACCGTCAAAACTGCCGGAATTAAAACTATTATTGCTACGTGTCACGCTTGTGACGGTCCGCTTGTGCCACGAGGGAATCCCCGCTAGAGATGCATGCCGGGAATGTGCCTCGATCGTTTTGAAATTAATGGGATTCCCCAAAGAATGTGAACCAAAATGGCGGCTTTTGAGTCGTCTCCACGCTGCTGCCTCCATGCTGTGACGGCATGGTCAGCTCATGAGTTTTCGTGGATTTGCTTACTTATTTTTTTACGGCCAATAACTACTGATAATTAAAATACATGCGGCATTATTCATCTCCAAAATATTGATGCGGGCGGGTCATGCGAAACAACCTATCAACTGACAACGGCCTCATTTAATGTTGAACTGTTGCACATGATGTTGCCATTAGGATGGCTTCGAAGTCACCTTTGTGTACACTCAGGTGATGTGCACTAATGCATTGACATGTCTTTAGTGTGTATTAATTGATTACCAATAGTACATAGATACTCTAATCTGTGAGCTGTTGACTGCCTTGATCTGCTATTGCCTGTCCTTAATGAGGTCCCATTGAGGGTACATGTACCTGCAACTACTGTATAAGATGTCTTTCATAGCATACATGTAGGCTATTAACTATAGTAATGGTATGTTTGTAGACATTTTGTGTTTTGGAGCAAATGTTGAATTTCAGCCATCATGTATCTGATACCTGTGTGTACATGCATTATGTGAGCTTAGTTTTTTTTTGTTTTTTTTTTCGTCTTTACAAAACAAACCTGGCAATAGACTAGACACAACCTCGGTTGCAATTCTGGAGACAAAAAACTGAGTTTTGGAATTTGGAAAATGCTATCCCATTCTGGGCATATTGTTCATGTACATGTAAGACGAAGCGACTTGAATTTACAGGATTCCCAATAGTGACAAATGGGCAAGTGGTCGGCCATTGTTCCGTCGAATCAGGTTGAAAAGCAGTACTATCTCGTCTCACATGAACTATATACCCCAGTCTGTCAGTATAATTTTTCTGCACATGTTTAAATAGACAGAAAAAACATGTTCCTATGCATTTAATAAATCTTCATACAGACTTGATGTATTGCACATACATGTGTATATTGAAATACTAACATGTTAGCTATAAAAAAAATACAAGAAAAAAGAGAAAACAACCGTAATATCCAAGGAGATGTATAACAGTGGATGAATTCACCCCTTACTCGCCAAAAACTAGAGTGAAATTTCATTCAAATAAGAGTTGAGTGACTTCCACTCAAACTTGAGTGAATATTTCACTTATATGTAACTTGAGCGGAATCAATTTCCACTCTCACATGAGTAAACCAGACCTCTCAAGTTATACTTTTGCCAAGGCGTGAGATTTGAGTATATCCGCCCCGGCGATATGAGACCCGAAAAAATGAGAATTTCGAGGCGTCATTTCATACAATTTTTCGCATTTTGTTTCATATAACAGCCTACTATTAAACATTTCATCCTTCACGGAGGCTAGAAATGGATACTTTACAACCAAGTCTAGGAAAATTTTGAAATTACTGACTCCTTTTTCTGCAAACTGGAGCAATTTTGAAGGATTCTTGGTTATTTTAGAAATAATTTCACGAAAATGCCAAGATGCGTGAGATTTTGATATAGCTGCGTGAGAGCGTGAGACAGATCCCAAATGCGTGAGTCTCACGCCGAATGCGTGAGGGTTGATAGGTCTGGTAAACTGTTCACTCAAATTTTGTTCACAGAGAAGGTACACATATAACAATGTGTGCACACATGGGAATAAGATTGTGTATGGATGATAGATCTAATAATCGGTCATTGCTAGTTGATTCTCTATAACCATAATGTGAGCTTGATTTATTGCCTGTGAATGATATTGAATATATAAATCTGGCTAATACACTGGGCGAATAAAACTGCTATAATCCAAGATTAACAGCAAAAGTATTAACAAGGGTGTCGCAATGCACCCTTAAGTAAACTGTGAGGTGTTAATTTAAACTGTACACAATGTGGTTTAGCTGTAGCTATAAAAGGGGATTATACACATGTCTACAGCTGAACTAACAACAGGACCATAAACATGTAATCCTGGCTGGTGTTAATATAAAATACTATAAGCTTGTCACAGTAACAATCATTCACCATGGCATGTACATGTACGTAACCCCATCTATAGATCATTTTATAAATCAGTTGTACAACTACTTTTGCTGACACACGTTCATTCTTGCATTCTTGTGCCGTGTCTCACATTTTTGTTGCATAATTTGCTGTAAAACTGTTCAATCCGACTGAAAAATATAGCATGTACTGTGCATGTACATACAGTCAGGCAACCGATTTATCATATTGTCGTACAGAGTTGCAGAACAACTACAGACTTGGATCTTGTCACAGGCACATGAACCCTTGATCATATTGACAGACCTGTGTTAATTTGTACTAATTATTAATTTGCTGTATTCACCTTTTCTAGCAGATGATTATTAGTAACTTGGGCTCATTGTACATGTACATGTATAGGAAGGTGTGTGAGATCATACTGCTAGCAAAAAAATATAGTGGTCAGTGGCAGGCATTTAGCTAGGATTTTAAACAGGGTGTAATAATTCCACTTTTCACTCTTTTCTGACAACAAGGTGTCTCGCACCTACTCTCTTCCATGTTAAATGTGCTGAGAAGCAACAGGAACTTGATAATGTGATGTCTAGCGCTGTAATAATATCACTTGTCTTTATTGCACCATGTAAGCGTCTTGTCTGTGTCTTGTGAGCTGTCCTCAGTGTTTTATAGGGTGGATGGAGGGTGTCTGGTTCCATGCTGCGTCAAAGATTTCTTCTTTGAAGTAGCAGGAACACATCTGGGCTGGGTGGTGCTTAGTTGGTTCGTGGTGATATAGCTGAAATATTGTTGAAAGCGACGTTAAATTCTATTCACTCACTCACTCCGTGTTAAATGTCAAAATTTTAGGGCGTCTCATTCAAGATAGGGAGTATCATAGACACTGAAAGCCATGGCTAGCTTAAAGCCTGATCAGTGATAAATTTAGGTTGATGATCAGATACATGTACAATGTGGTGAAATACTAATATCCCAGAGATCAGAAACAACCTGCCCATTCACACTGCAGCTATTAACTTGCATTATGTCACTTCTTCACTTTGTTCTTGGCTGTTGTGAGCAAAATGGCAGAAAGCCATCGAGCTGTGTTAAAGAATTTCTAGGTGAGCAGTGGAGAGGGATGACTTTGTCCATTTTCATGCAAATGTATGTTGCATTTCCCAAATCATAATGAAATAGCTTTTCTATATTTACAGAAATCAGAGAGTGACTGGATATTTTTCCTGGGATAATTGCAATGAGATGGGACCATGCTGTTGAGACTATCTGGAACATGTATGTATTGGGATCGAATATATGCATGTACTCCCGTACATTCATTATGTTAAATGTCTCAGAGCTTTTATCCAATGATGATCATAATGTACATGTACAATAATCTGCTGGCACATTGATTAACAGCAGCTGGATGTTACAATACATGCAGTCTTTTGAAGGAAGGGCGAGCGATCGCTTATCACTCGCCCATATTTGTAACGAAATCAACAGAATCACAACAGAATCACCTCCCGTAAAACTTTAATTTCCAACGAGCGTACCTCCGATAAAAACTCAAACAGAAAACGGAAATAAACTTAGACTTTTGACATGCGCATATCGCGAACGTCCTGACTAAAAGCCTTTTGCAAAATGATGCGAGACTGGCTTATTAAAGACACAACGAGCACGATCATCGGTTCCTCATAATTACACTCACATGGAAAAAGCCAGCACGTGTTATCTCTGGGCGGGCAGTTTGCACCTTCGAGAGCTGCTGAAGACCGGCGTATATGTGACATGCAGCCTCCGTGTTTTGCTCGAGCGATAATCCTGTTGAACATATCGTCCCTTTAGCAATGGCAAGCATTCTGAAAGGAAAGTAGAGTTGAAAACCTTCAACAACTGGGGAATAGCCGTTCAACAACACGTTGGTTTTACAACCGAGGAGACGGATGGTCGGCAGTACGTCACATTCGTCTGATGCAAGCTGTGTGCACGGTACAGAGACAAGATCTCCGGACATCCTAATCTCCGCGGGGCGGCCAAAAAATCATTTGACAGCTGTATTAAGGGTACCAATTCCATAACAAAGAGTAATGTCTTGAGGTACCTTGAAGGAAAGTCCCATGGAATATCCATTCTTGAACATTCTGGGTCCGAGAAAGATGAACCCAGTAAATATGGCCCTTAATTTGCTCATTTGATTTGAATTATAAATGCTAAAAATAAACAATGCCATCATAGTGACGAAAAATAGTGTATACCAAGTTCAAAATATTTAGAATAATTTACATACATGTACATTGGAAATTTATTAAAAATCTGAAAATTACATAAAATTGATAAATATATTCCAATTAAATTATACTAAGTAATAGGTGAACAGAAAATTTGAAAAAAAAATTCAAATCTAAATATAAACTCGAAAGTTCATTAACTGTAAGAACTTTTTTAATTCGTCTTTGAAATAATCATAGGTTGTGGAAGATATTTACAATTTTTATGGTTCATTATTTTATAAAAAAAGATAAACTAATTAATGTTATAACTTATTAAAATAGCTTTATAAAAGTTCTTTAATAGCAGTTTATATTACAATATTTTATCACTCGTCCCAGCAGAGCGATAGCTCTCCCAGTAGTGTTTTGGGTGAGCAATTGACAAGGAGAGCCACCGCTCCCCCAAAGCAAATGTCTTAATCATAATCTGACCTAATGGGATTGTTAAACACTTCAACCAAACTAAAATGCTAAATGCAAATCTATAGTATTATGAAAATAGAACTTGTGAAGACAGATACATTTTCCTGTGAGTGCTGGGTGAATTTCCCTGAAATTATATGAAAGTTTAAAGTAGAGTAATACTAATATCTTGAATAACGGTATTTACTCCATCCACATAGTTTTATGAGTATTCAGTTGTGTAGAAGCTATTCTAGTCCGTCGTCAAAGTATTCTATACCGCAATCTTTTCAAGCTGACATGCGACTGGACATGGCGAATAACATCTCTACATTGTATGTCGTGCATAGCGACCCGTGCCATTCCTCCCCACCAAACATACGTTCATAATAAATGGGATACGAGAACAAATTGCTTGTTAATTGTTTAACACACTCGATGTGGGATTGTAGAGCTGCCCATGCTCTCATGGCACAGACTCATCAGATGAGGAACAAATCAATTCTACTGACACCTGACTGACTGCGAATCCATCCTCAACATCCACGTACATGTGCTTAATACCGCTCAGCTCTGTCATTCTCCAGTGTTTGCTAGCTCAGATCTCAGACCAGTTAATTTCTCATAAACAGTTGTAATGTCTCGATTATATCTGAATGGATGCCATGCATCTTCCAGGAGTACAAGTACAAGTTGCAGAACTGTTAAAAATTACTGCTATCCGCATACATGTAATTGTTGTGGACAAATTTGGTTCTTTTTTTAATCAGTACATGTATTATACTGTAATATTAGGGCCCTTTTCTCGAATGCGTGTCCTTGGTGTTTCGAAATTACATTGTTTAGCATTGATCTATGGGATATTTATGCGGTTAACCGTGTTAATACGATGACACAGAATCTTGACAAATGTGTTTTTCATCTCCAGGAAGCCTGAATGGCCAACCCCAGAGACATGTGTCATGCAGCAGGTGGCAGGTGCTGTGGATTACCAGTTTATGAAGGAGCACAGTAATCAGACTAGACTCTGACCATGACGATCATCTGAGACTCAATGGAAGGAGAATCTACTGGCAATGGCAGCCAGAAACATCACAGACAGCAGAACAGTGTTAGCATGAACGCTCAGACAGCATGGGCTCGTCAGCGAAGTTCCAACCTCGACGTGGTAGCTAACAGCAAAATGGGAGGCCAGCGTCCATCAGATGTCCAGCTCCATACAAACACCTGCAACGTGACGACGACAACAACCAATAGCAGTGTGACAACCACCGCTATCGGTGACAATGTCACCGCTATCAGCGACAACGTTTGTGATGTAAAGCCGGGCTCAAAGGCGAAATGGCACTCAAAGAGAAACAGCATCCATGTGTCATTGCCCAACTCTCCGTCAAGTGATTCCAGCGACCATGTCAGCCTGAATTTCAGTAATCTTAACGACGTATCTCCAGTGACTCCCAACATGTCTACATCGATGCACTTCAGGCATTTCAGGCAGCCTGCCCAGGTATTGCATAACTTCCCCAGTGCTCCTTACCACCGTCTCAAACATCCTGCCGACCGTAACTTGTGCTGTATGTTCCTGGGCGGGGTGGTTTTCTGCATCACAAGTCTCATCCTGGTCGGGCCGTTCATTGTGATACTGGTGTTAACGCTGCCGATAAGCTACTTCGCTCGGAAGCTCTTTCTCTACTGCTGCTGCTGCCTCAAGCCGGGAGCTTGTGCCTGCTGCTGTGCCGACTTGATGACCGACACAGAGCTGTTGTGGTACCAGACGGCGTCGCGCAATGCTATGGTGGTCCAGTCGCTGGTGACGCTTGAGCATGGACTGAACACGTTCAGGATACAGGACTTGGTCGATGCCAGGGTGATCTCTGCTGAAACTAAAAGTGGCTCCAAGCAGTACCCTCGCTTCACACAGAAGGTTGTCTCCATGCCTTCTGGCTATGCTTGGGTCAAGGACACGGAATTCTGCATGCAGAATCACATGTTCAATGTGCCAATTTCAGTCCAGTCTGCCGAAGATTTACAGGAATACGTGGCAGACATGGCCTCCAAGCCTTTAAGTATTGACCACCCTTTGTGGGAGATACACGTGCTCACCAATTTCGGTGACTGCCTAGATACCGTTCTTCTCTTCCGAATGCACCCGTGTATGACTGATGGCATATCACTCGTCCGGATACTATTCAAAGCCGTAGTCGATAATCATTCTATATGCAATTTGAAGCCTCGATTCGCTGCTAGTGTCATGTGTTTAAATTCGATGCGGAGTCTTTTCGTGGGACCTCTGATTTTCTTGCAAAAATGGATTTACAGTAGACGGGATTTTAACCTACTTCACGGAGATCATATACATTTGTCTGGCAAGATGGCAGTCGCCTGGTCAGAATCATTTAGTTTAGCATGTGCTATGAGAATCAAACAGGTTGCCCGAGCCACTCTCAACGATGTGCTGATGTCTGTGGCAGCGGGCTGCTTGCGGAACTATATGCAGTGTAACGGAATCAACAATCCCTATGATCTGCAGGTTGTACTCCCCGTGGATTTACGTAGCGATGGGGTGAAGGTGCCCATGGGAAACGAATACACATTTCTCAATATGACATTGCCAACGAACACGGAAGGCATCGTCCCCAGGCTATGGGAGTTCAAACTCCGCATGGACGACACAAAAAATTCAGCTGACTCTGCCATAATATCTGCAATAACGTGGATTTCTAGCTATTTATTTTCAGGAAAGTGCTTCAAGCAATTCTGGAGGACGTTCTTTAACAAATTCACCTGTGTTGTGTCCAACCTCCCAGGTCCAGAGAATAGTTTGACGTTTGCTTCCAGGGAGATTAAAAGTTTAGTGTTCTGGATACCTCCACGGGATGAAATGGCCGTGTCCATATCGTTCATGAGTTACGCGGATCAACTGCGAATGTCTGTGATAGCTGATAGATCTGTGATACCCAATCCTGAACTTATCACCAGAGAGTTCCTTGTACAGGTAAGGACTAGAGCTGTGAAGTACAAATTCATTGTGGTTTAACCATGTCTGTCTGTACAAGACGGTTTCAAGGAGAATGATCACTCTCGCTCTGTCCATCACTCTCCCAACTCTGTTTGCCTGGAAACTTGGAAGTACAACTGACAGTGATACATTTAGGCAATCCTGGCCTGGGACTGGTCAGTACTGTGCGATATTAAACTGCAAATTTCTGCTCAGAAACTGAAAGGCCCCTGATAAGTTCTGACCAGCTGTTGTCCATATATTGTTCTGTCTGAGCAGTAACTGCACTGTATTGTTAAAGTGATCGTAAACCCTCAAGTATAGTTTACATCAAATGAAAGACCATTGTGAACAGTGTTTATTGTAATTTTTTATGATTTTATTACACAGAGTAAACTGCAAATAAAGCATGGTATTCTATGGTGGTCTGTTGCAATCATATCTAGGTCCAATTACGTTACACTGCCTTAATACATATATTTCAAACTGTGTATGCACTATTATGCTTGATTCAAGGTGTCTAGACTTTGAGTTTCAACACAGACTCAATGTTTCAATGTGCATTTTTCACCAAAATTGGGGAAATTAAATGCAAGATTTAAATTGACTTGACACTTATGAGTTACCATCTCCCTGATTTTGGTGAAACATTCACATTAGAACAGTGAGTCTGTGTTAAAACTCAAAGTATACACACCTGAAGCTTGAATCAAGCAATGGAAAGTGGATACAAAGTTTGAAATATATGTATTAAGGCAGTGTGACGTCACCGGACCTAGATATGATCGCAGCAGACCACCATAGAATACTATGTTTTATTTGCAGTTTACTCTGTGTAATAAAATCGTAAAAAATTACAATAAATATTTTCCCACACTGTTTGCAATGGTCTTTCATTTGATGGAAACTTTACTTGAGGGTTTACGATCACTTTAAGTTACTTTACCAAACAGTTACTGTACGGTTCCATGCAGTCAACAACTGAATGGTTCTTTGCAGTAACTGAATAGTACAGTATACTCTACAGTACTGATCAGTTTCCGGATGGACATTGTCGGTTCTTGGCTGTGCTGACCTGCTCAGTTAATGACCAGGGCTTGAATTTGCCCTAATTTTTTACTACCTTGATGAGTCAGTAGTGGTCAGATAATGACCCATAAATCTGATTAGATTCAGTATCCATTTGGATACCTGGAAAAAAATAACTGGAAAAAAAAGAAATTGAGCATCAATTGTTTTCTCTGTGTATCCCAATTGCAATCTGCTTACTACATGTAGAAGACAAATGAACAGACAAACAATATAATTAAATAAGTTTTAGGTGTAAATTACATGTAGGTCATCTTGATTTTGAAATGTTGTCAGGTTTTCTATGACAGATGAAAATTGACAGATATTGGTATGCTTGGGAGTACATCTTATTCCAGGAATCTGTTGATAATGATCTCGTCAACCATGTCAAAGCCAAAAGTCCAAACAGGGCCTCTGCATATGGTTTAACCAGTAGCCTGCTCAATAATGTTCTCATAAAATATGTCAGAGCTACATTGTATGTAGAAGTCTCAACAGAGCCTCTGCATTGAGTGTTAATCCAGTAGTCTGCTGAATAATGATCTCATAAAATGTGTCAGAAGTAAGAAGTCCAAACAGCCTAGACTGCATTTAATAATTCAGTAGTCTGCTGAATAATGATCTCATAAAATGTGTCAGAAGTAAGAAGTCCAAACAGCCTAGACTGCATTTAATAATTCAGTAGTCTGCTGACAGCATCCGTAATTCTGTTGTATTCCATTCTGTCTTGTCTGACCAACAAATCAAGAACTATTGAACCAATCAACTTCAAACTTGGAGAGTATTTTGACAACGGTGAAAGGACGGTACCGTTGGGATTGCTTTTCATTCACCTGCATATTTCATGATGGCTGCCATCAGCCATGTTAGGTTTCAGCAGTTAGATCTTTACACATTTCTTGTCCGACCAGTAACTCGAGAATTGTTCAACCAATCAGCTTCAAACTTGGAGAGTGCCTTGACATCGGCGAGAGAACAGTTGGGATTGCTTTTCAGTTATCTCTATAATCCAAGATGGCTGCCATCAGCCATCTTGCATTGTCGGATCTTTACACATTTCTTGTCCGCCCAAAAACTTCTATTGAACCAATCGACTGCTTTTCAGTAATACCTGTATAGCCAGCCATATTGAATTTTCAGCAGTTGGATCTTGTCCTGACAGTAACAGGAGAATGATTGAACTGATCGACTCCAAACTCGGAGCGTGGCTTGACATCAGTGACTGTGAGAGGACAGTTGGGATTGATGAATACCTGCATAATCTAAAATGGCCACCATCATCCATTTACACATTTCTTTTACGACCAACTACGGAACTGATCGACTTCAAACTTGGAGAGTGTCTTGACATTGGTGAGAGGACAGTTGGGATTGCTTTGCAGTTAACCCTGTAGTCCAAGATGGCTGCCACCAGTCATCTTAGATTTTCAGCAGTTGGAACTTGTCTGGACAATAATTGAGAACAGTTGAACTGATCAACTTCAAACTTGGAGAGAGTGGCTTGACATCGGTAAGAGGAGGGCTGTGATTGCTTTTCAGTGTATAATCCAAGATGGCCACACAGTCAGCCATCTTGAATTTTAAGTGCTTGAATCTTGTATATCCGGGCAATAACTCGAGACTGATTGAACTGATCGACTTCAAACATGGAGAACTCGTGACTTGACATGGGTGAGAGAATGATGAGGAATGCTTTTCAGTTTGTACATGTAATCCAAGATGGCCGCCATCAGGCATCTTTCGTTGTCAGCAGTTGGATCTTTACACATTTCTTGTCTGACCAATAACTCCAGAACTATTGAACCAATTCAATCAGTGAGAGGACAGTTGGGATTGCTAATTTCAGTTACCTGTGTAATCCGAGATGACTGCCAGCTATCTTGGATTTGCAGTATTTGGATCTTGTTCAGACGATAACTCGAGAACTATTGAACTGATCGACTTGTGGAATGTATGGCTCATCAGACAGATCTGCATACAATCATACTCTTAATCAATGATATGGGATATTGTCGACAAAAAAAAATCGACTATAAAGGTCCAAGTCCGCAGCAGAATCAGTTATGGTGGATGCAATCCACGAAAACTGGTGCTGCTGGTGGGGGACGTGGATCTCTATGGTCGATTTCGTTGCTGACATATCAGACCCATGCAATGAATGTCAATATTCCGAAGTACATGTATATTTGTTCCTTGGGTTTGCTTGGCAGTCTCCGCGATGATCGGGACAGAAAGTTCCAAGAGCGTGAGTACCAGTAGTACTGTATTGTATTACAGTGATTCAATCACAATTTACGAATATATTAAAAGCAAAAATAAAATCCTGATGGACCCTCTCTCATCAATTTTGTCCTTCACAATTAAAGGACGATATACAATCAAATATTTTTAGTCCCAAGAGGTTTTGTACATGTAGATCACGTTGAGATACCCGTAGCAGATCTATATTTTCATCTGTGAAGTGTATAATTGTACAGGTATGCTATGAACATTTACAATTGTGCCATCAGGAAGCTAATTGAATCCTGGTGTGGCGAGATCAACCAAGCCAATCAACCCTGTGCTATTTCCAGCACTTGACAGAGCCACATATGGAGGTGACTTGTTACAGCAGATTAACATATCAATGCTTTTAGCTTCACTGTCGACACACGCTACAGAACATACATTTTGTACATTTATCCAGTGAATCTGAGTACGGAATCTGTCAGACCGCACTTGATGCAGAAATCACCATCTCCATGTAGAGTACAGGTAGCGTGGTGTGACCCATCCTTCACCACCTGACAGCTCTGATTATCTCTGCAGGAGTCAATTAGAGAAACTGTGTTAATTCTGCCTTTCTCATGCATTAACCAAGAACACTGGACACACAGCAATGTTCAGACAGTCGCCAAGGCCAGGGTCCTCTAATGTGTGACTGGTCAATTATTACATGAAGCAACAAGTTATGTACATGTAACACAAGGCTATTCTATCGATAACAACGTCTTTATTGCTGTGGAGCTGACTTTTCGTTGGATATACTTCCAACTTTTTCAAAGCTAAAAAGAAAATATGTACATGTAGCTAGCAAATTCCCTTAGAAGCCACTTCTGCAGGATCCAGAAATTCTGAAAGTTCCTTTGCTTTTGGACAGAAAACAGATAAAAGCAAACCTACATTAGCTACAAGTAATTCTTCTAAACATGCTAAACATGTAAAAAAAAAGTAGCGATCTCATTCTGACGTTCGACTTAGAAACACCAGTGTCTGTGGTTCCGTAAGATTCCCTTGTCCAGACTATAACTCGAGAATGATTTTAAAACCAATCGGCTTCAAACTTGGTGTGTGCCTGGACATTGGTAAGAGGATGGTTGGGATTTTTTTCCAGCAATGTGCGTAATCCAGCAGTTAGCCATATTGGATTTTAAGCAGTTAGGGGGCATTCAAGTAATATGTACGCAAAAAAATTCTGAATTTTCGAATCCCCCCTCCCCCCATGTAAGCAGGGTGTGCGAACTTTCTTTGAACCCCCCCCCCCTCCCCCCATGTATACATACAACACCTGATCACCATGAAGAGGATGATGAGGAGCAACAATAATTTGTCACACTTGAATACCAAACTGCGGCGTTCGAATACATTTATGTAACGCCTATTAGGTTGGAATGTTGTACCGTTTGAAGGCAGTTCTGCCATGATTCTCTGTGGAATCTTAGCTTCAGTCCAAGTGCTCCTAATTCCGAAGGTATGAAATGAAACTGCGCTATTAAAGAACAAAAAGTGGTCTGGCTCAAACATCCCGAATCGTGAACAGCCTAAAAATTTGAAAAGGCCAGAAAATTGTTATTATCAACAGATGATAACTCTGCCAATATTTATCCGATTTTGATTCTGATTATTTATTATTAAACCTGAACAGATACCCTTTTCAGAAATATATAGGTTGATAAATATTTCCTTGCAATCCATGACGTAAAGTATACTGGAAAAATGGTGTCGATTGGTCGGAAATTTCCACAATTTACCGACACTAATCATGCTAATTAATGCATTTTCTTGATACATGTAACGCATCCATACAATAAAAATCTAAGTACATAAATTATTCATCTTGACTAGGGGAGATTGGGGTAGACTGGCACATTTTTCACTTTTTTGCAAAAATCTCCGCTATTATTGTCCTGTAGAGTAGCCTTCTATGCTCTAATTATAACTAATGTTTAGTATGACAAACAATTCTGAAATATCTGCTATTCTTTTCTCCAGAATTACATATTAAAAAGTTTTAAAAAAAGTGTCTCAGTTTTCCCCAAGTTTGGGGATCACTGGGACGCTCGCTGGGGTGAAGTAAGACAATTAACAAAATTCATTTTAAATCAATTTTAAAATATTTCTCAGAGGCTAAATTTGAAGAAAAAATATTTTGCATGATTTCCATTCCAACGGAAGCATTTGACTTTGAAATTGTCAGTAAAACTCATCAAATCCGATGAGATTACTAATAACTACTATCTAGGAAACAAAATAATGGACTTCCATAACATTTTAGAATGAAAGTAAATTTTGCCATTTGATTACTATCACAAGCTCTCAAAACAAGAGTGTTGGGGGGTGTGGACGGTGGTATTATGGTGAAGTGTCGAAATATGGGGTCTCTATATATATAACCCCATGCTTTATATAAAAATACACCAAGGTTTGAAATGCACTTTGGGTGAAACAAGAAATAAACGGAATACCCTCCAAACAAAATACATCAGCATATTCTACAATTGTTACTCTATATATTCCCGTCAAACTAGGAGAGTGGCTTGACATCAGTGAGAGGACAGTTGGGATTGCTTTTCAGTTACCTGCATAATCCAAAATGGCCACCGTTAGCTGTTGACACGTTTCTTGTCTGACCAATAAATCAAGAACTATTGAACCGATCGACTTCAAACTTGGAGAGTGCCTTGACATCGGTGAGAGGACGGTTGGGATTGCTTTTCACATAACTGTAATTCAAGATGGCCGCCAACCATCTTGGATTTTCAGCAGTTGGAACTTGTCTGGACAATAACTCGAGAATGATTGAACCAATCGGCCATCTTGAAATTTTAGCGCTTGGATCTTTCAACTTCACGGTCCGCACAATAACTTGAGAATGATTGGACTAATCGACTTCAAACTTGGGGAGTGGCTTGACGTCGGTGGGAGGACGGTTAAGAATGCTTTTCAGTTACCTCTGTAATCCAAGATGGCCACCATCAGCCGTCTTGCATTATCAGTTGTTGGATCTCTACTCATTCCTTGTCCAACCAATAACTTGAGAACTATTGAACCAATCGACTTCTAAAATGGGACCACAAAATTGGGAACTCGTTTAAAATCACAATTTTTTTTTATCCATGTAGATACATTAGAAGAAGATTGCCACATACTAAAATTGAGGTCAAGGTCAAAGGTCAGAATCGCTGTGACCCCCAAAGTCCAGAAATCATTTGTCTTTGCCAAAATTGAGGTCAAGATCACTTGACCCCAAACCAGGAAATTAGGCCGCTGTCAGTTAATAGGTTGTTTAGCATGACCTTCGCCTGCTAAAACATACATGCTAGATGCTATAATTATTAATTATTAAGGTAAATTTTCCACCGTCGGCTCATTCCATATCAAATCAAAATATCTTCCATAGATAAACTCAACATATGTGTAGATCGATACATGTAATTATCATATTTATTTTAACTACTTCATTTATTCCATGCGGGCAGGAAAAATATAATTATTCTGTAAAGAGACATGTTATTTGCGCTGAAAACTTACCTCACTTCCACTCTTTGCATTTCTTGTCTACATGAAATACCACAGTAAGAATTTAAATGACACAGTTATCTCCCCTGCTAGTCACCTGATAGCATAGCTACCCACAATTCCACTTCCTTCTTGTTCTACTGCTTCGTAGGGCTGGAAGTAAACATTGTCAACTCCGTGAAAAAGTGCCTTTTCTAGCGAAACTACTCACAGTTGGATTACCTCAGACGTCTGATTTCCTGCAAGAAGTCCTTTGGGAAGTATTCTATAAGTTATCAGCGTAAAAATGGCTCAAAATATGTCTCAAATGTCATGTATGTCTTGTGGAGGTGACAAGCCTAGTTATGACCTTCACTCAACGTGTCCGCCATGCCGCCAGGGAAGAATCTGTTACATAACTCACCGTTTAGCTTCCGGTCTGCAGAGGTGAACGGCGACTTTCAGTATTTATGCCCTAGCAATACTAAAGTGCCTAGTAATCCAGATGTTCCTTGCACGAACAAACAGGCCGCAGTACTTGAGGAAACTGCTCGACAAGGAGTGGCGATTACGAATCACCTCGATTGGTTTCTTAAAGCCATAAAGGATGGTTTATTCTCGCTGTCGGGCGCGGACAGTCAAGAACAGTTACAGGAGGGTATAAACCTCGTTCTTGACTACCAGAAGATTGCTTCCGGTGCTGTAGAAGATTTACTGGTACACAATGCCTACCTATCTTCTATGCTAGTGTATTTAAGGAGAAAGGCCTTCATTCCTTTTATGCATAGTTACACACCGGAAGCTGTAAAGAGGAGTCTACTAGAGACATCTACGGCTCCTTCTTTACTGTTTGGTGATGCTGTTGCCGAAGTTCGACCTGAAATGGATCGTATAGAGCATGACAGGTCAGTTGCTTCCGGTGCTTCGTCTCAGAGACCTATGGCTTCCGGGTCGGGTCCAAAGGCGAAGAAGGCTAAGAAGAACCCGCCTAGTTCCAAGGCTAATAAGGGTGCTTCCGGCCAACAGCAAAGCCAAGCGCCTGCTTCTTTAGAGCCTAGAGTATCTACCTATGGCCATAAGAAGCAGGGTAAGGGGAAATCTAAGCAGTCAAAGAAGGATTCCTGATGTCTCGGGCCGTACCGGGTGGCTTCCGGTATGGCGGGAACACCGAGACATAACGTTTCCAGTTCCCCAGCAACTAGACCTTCCGGTAGGGGAAAGGCTGCAGTTGTTTTGGAGGAACTGGATAAGGATCGGGACGGAAGCGTGGGTCATTCGAACGATCAGATATGGCTATCGCCTATTGTTCGACACGCTTCCTCCCTTGACTGCTCACCCCCTTCCGTCTCATATACCATTACGAACGGGTCATCTATCAGCGATACAGTCCTCTGTGGACAAGCTGATGGTGAAGGCTGCAGTAATAGAGCTTCCGGTTTGGGACACGTCACCCGGGTTCTATTCGCATTCGCCGGTCTTTCTGGTCCCCAAGAAAGACACGTCCGAGATGCGCATGGTTATAAACCTAAAGCGCCTCAACAAGGACTACCTCACTCCACCGCCACACTTCCGCATGGAGTCCTTCCGGTCTATCCGGACAGTACTCAGACAAGGGGAATGGCTGACTTCTCTGGATTTAAGGGATGCATACCTGCATATCCCGATACATCCGGAGGACAGGAAGTACTTGAGATTCATGGTCGGCAAACGACGCTTCCAAATTCAAGTGCTTCCGTTCGGCCTGTCCACTTCCCCTTGGGTGTTCACACGAGTGTTTACACCAGTGGCACAATTCCTGCACAGTCTAGGTATAAAGTACCACTTTTATATCGACGACTCCCTGCTAAGGAATGCCTGCAAGGAGCAGTTAATCCTAGACACCCAGTTTGTCTTAAGGATGTTGACTTCTCTGGGATACATCCCACACGAAGAGAAATCAGAGCTGATTCCTTCACAAAGGCGCAAATTTCTGGGGGTGGAATACGATACGCTACAAGCTCTCGCCAAACCCCCAGAAGATCGATGGCAAAAGATAACAGCGAAGATACCTCAGTTCCTCAAGTTATCTCAAGCCAGGGCTTTACACTTTGCTGCGATAATCGGCCTCTTGACGTCAACACAGGACGTAACACCAAGAGGGCGGTTGCAGCTTCGTCCCTTAATGATTTACTTCAATCACGAATGGGTCGAAAGGCAGTTGAATCCGTGGATTCCTATAACACCACTAGTCAAACAATGCCTCCAATGGTGGCTGGATCCACTCAACGTTATGCCAGGTGTGTCCCTACTTCCGTTTCGTCCGTCACATCACCTGTTCACGGACGCATCTATGGAAGGATGGGGAGCCCACCTCGAGTCCAGGTCGACATCCGGGTTATGGACAATCGAGGAACGCTCGTACCATATAAACGTGTTGGAGTTTATGGCAGTGGCACATGCCATCCGCACGTGGGTGAGCGTATTGACCGACAAGAACCTGCTAGTTGCGACGGACAACACAACAGTTGTGTCCTACATCAACAAGCAGGGGGGGACGAGATCTCCGCAATTACAAAGCCAAGCGGAAATCTTTTTCGGTCTGTGTTGGGACAACAATATATCAGTGTTGGCCAGACACATCCCGGGGGTACTGAACGTCTTAGCGGATTCGCTTTCACGACGGAATCAGATAATTCCCACGGAGTGGCAACTTCACCCAGACATACTAAAACAAATAGCTCATGTCTGGGAGATGCCACACATAGATTTGTTCACCACTCGGCGCAACAATCTACTGCCCCTGTTTATGTCGCCGGTACCGGATACGGCGGCGTTTGCAGTGGACGCACTATCGCAGGACTGGTCAAGGATGGTAGCATATGCGTTCCCTCCCCCAGCTATCCTAGCGAAGGTACTCCAGAAGATCCGCGAACACATATGTGTCGTTTACCTGATTGTTCCGTGGTGGCCAGCAAGGCCGTGGTTCCCGGAACTACTGGATCTTCTGGTAGATGTACCAAGACAGCTTCCGGTATGGCACAATCTACTGCGCCAGCCCGGAACGTCGATATTCCACAGCCAGCCAGGACTGTTCCACTACCACGTGTGCAAGTGCTCAAGCAGCACTTTGCTCAGGCGGGATTTTCAGCGGAGGTTGGGCGCCGAATGGCACAATCAATTCGACCGTCCTCTTCCGCTGTATACAACTCAAAGTGGGCAATCTTCGATCTTTGGTGTGGAGAGAGGGATATCAATCCATCCTGCGCCACTATCCCTGAAGTAGCAGAGTTTCTATTGTACCTGTTCAGGGATAGGGGCCTGGTGCCCGCTACGGTAGAAGGTTATAGAGCGGCTATTGCTCAACCTATTCTACTGGGTACTGGGATTAATCCCTCGACTGATCCAAACTTATCTGCACTAATCAAGTCATACAAGATAACTGGTCAGTCGGCTGTTCCGAAATTACCTAAGTGGGACTTAGCCTTAGTACTTCGGCAATTAGGAGAGCCACCTTTCGAGCCAATAGAGGCTATTGAGCTAAAATATTTATCATACAAAACTTCGTTTTTGTTGGCTCTTGCTTCGGCAGCTAGAGTGTCAGAGCTGCATGCGCTCGATAAAAGGAACATCAGACACTCTAGGAACTGGAGCAAGGTAGTTCTCACAACGGTTCCTGAGTTTGTGGCCAAGAATCAAGCCCTCTACGATTCCATATCTCGAGAGTTCACAATTCCAGCCTTATCTGATTTCCTTTCGTCCGGTCTTGAATCAGACATGTTAATGTGTCCGGTTCGGGCACTTGCGTGTTACCTGAATCGTACAGAGGAGATCAGAGCGGGAAGGAGGCGTTTATTTATCCCTTTCGATCCCAAAGCCAAACAAGAAATAAGTAAAAACACTATCTCGAGTTGGCTCAAAAATACGATTCGGCTAGCGTACTCCACGGCTACTGATAGGCAAGCCGCGCTTGTAAACGTTTCGGGTCACGAGATTAGGGCATTAGCGGCATCATGGCCTCTATGGACCAACAGATCGGTGACCGACATTATGAGGGCATGCTATTGGAGGTCAAACACGACCTTTGCCTCCTACTATCTCCGGGACATGACGTTGGCATGTAACGACCTCTATTCCATCGGCCCACTTGTGACCGCACAGCGGGTGTCAGGGGGACCGAGGCCAGCAAGATAGCTACAAAAGTCCGGGCGTACAGTTGTAACCCTGCTTGCGGGTGAGTGCATTTTTTCTCTTGGCCCCTTTCGAAAAAAAGGGGGGGGGGGCGTATCTTGCATCTCAGCCTTGAAGTCAGAGTAGCAACAGAGGTTCCCTGTGTACCATAGGCATACAGGTTATTACTGTTGTATGATCTCATGGATCCTCTGTGAGATAGAAGATCTGTGATTTCTACTCTGTACTAGTCACTATGTATGGCATTTATCACTAACCACGGATTGTATCAGTTTGCCCACCTACCTTACGGTGGCACTCTATGCAAAGAGTGGAAGTGAGGTAAGTTTTCAGCGCAAATAACAAAAAAAATTCACAGGTAAATTTTCTGTTATTATGCTAAAACTTACCTCACTTCCAGTGATGCCCACCCAACCTCCCCGCTATGATACATCCAGACCATGTATCGCAGTGGAACAAGAAGGAAGTGGAATTGTGGGTAGCTATGCTATCAGGTGACTAGCAGGGGAGATAACTGTGTCATTTAAATTCTTACTGTGGTATTTCATGTAGACAAGAAATGCAAAGAGTGGAAGTGAGGTAAGTTTTAGCTTAATAACAGAAAATTTACCTGTGAATTTTTTTTTTTAAGTTTGCTTTAATTTGATCGTAACATTCTGTAAATAATTATGGTAGATAGTAAAACTCAAATACACACACATTGTGTGAACAGAAATCAAGGGAAACGACTCTTACTTGTGACTAATGTTAAAGATATCTGCAGAATTTATTACTCGAATTTTCAACGTCAGGAGTCGCCTCTTAATTAAATCTTCTTCTATTTTTTCTACACTGGCTGAAGATAGGGATTCTCTGTCCAGGGCAACGGATTTTGTATATCTGTCGTCCATTAGCTGTACGAGTAATGTATTTCATTGACATGCAGGTCGACATGACAGCTTGTGTCGTCGTTGTTGTTGTCGGGGGTGAAGACGTGAAGCGTTTGACCACTTCGCACAAAAACGTTTCATCAGAGAAATGGATGGTTAAATTCGGCACGATGTACTGACTGGTTGATGAGGAAACAACTGATCCATTAACTAAAAGTAAAACCATGATGGCTTTGGTACGCATATGGAAGGCCAAATGTCCAAATAATCAGAAACTCACAGTTATTGAATCGAAAACCTAAGTTTTCAAACAGAAAACTTAAGTTATCAAACAGAAAACCATGGTTTTCGAATCGAAAACTTAGGTTTACGGTCGAAAACCTAGGTTATCCACCACACAACCCCGAGTTTCTCTTTCCTTAACTTCGAGTTTCTATTTCTCAACACCGAAAATCACAGTTGTGATTAGAAAACTTAAGTTATCGAACCGAAAACCTAGGTTTCGAATTGATAACTTAAGTTTACGGTCAAAAACCTAAGTTATCTAGCAGACAACCCCGAGTTTCTCTTTTATTGGACATTTTCTACTCGATAACCTAGGTTTTCGAATTTATGGTTGTCGTGAAGTGAAACTCGACTTTCTAACTTAGAGTTTCGATATCCGGGTACTTTGGGTTTGGCGACTTTTCCGATTGTTGACTAATCAGAAATGCAGAGAGAACCACGTGGCGAAATTAATTATACGGAATCAAACTGCTCACACAGATATAACATTCACCGTTTGCCTGTAGTAATCGCTGTTGACCCAGAGCCAGCTTGTGTGTCACCGAAGTATTTGCCAAAGTAGCTATCTACATATCGCTGAATGTACTTTGCTGGTGTGAATTACATTGACCTCTCTTTAATGTCGGTCAGTCAGCATGACCGGACAGCTGAATTTCAACTAGATTATTTCCCCAATTCAGTCTGCAGCATATATATATATAGCTGTTAAACTGATTAAAGGACTAGTTCTGAGTATCAATACCCAGTCTTTGATAATGCTTGTATAAACTAGGCTCGGACATACAGGATAGTCTACATTGAATAAATAATCTCAGTTATCCTTTTGTTGAATACATGTTGATTTTGTGGTTCTGTCTGGCGAAACCCATAGTACCCAGATGTTGAAACCTCGAAGTTAGTCGAGTTTCACTTTACGACAATCGCAAATTCGAAAACCTAAGTTATCGATTGATAACTTAAGTTTTCTACACGAATGTCCAAAAATAAAAGAGAAACTCTAAATTGAAAGAGAAACTCGGGGTTGTCTGCTGGATAACCTAGGTTTTCGACCGTAAACTTAAGTTATCAATTCGAAAACCTAGGTTTTCGGTTTGATAACTTAAGTTTTCTAGTGACAACTGTGATTTTCGGTGTTGAGAAATGGAAACTCGAGGTTAGGAAAAGAGAAACTCGGGGTTATGTGGTAGATAACCTAGGTTTTCGACCGTAAACTTAAGTTTTCGATTCGAAAACCATGGTTTTCTCTTTGATAACTTAAGTTTTCTGTTTGAAAACTTAGGTTTTCGATTCAGTAACTGTGAGTTTCTGATTATTTGGACATTTGGCCTTCCATATACGCAGCCATCAAAACTGTCAGAGTTAAAACTTTTATTGCTTCGTGCTCAACACGAGGGAATCCCCGCTAGAGATGCATGCCGAGACTGTGCCTCGTTTTGAAATCAGGGTTTCCCCAAGAATGTGAACCAAAATGCCGGCTTTTGAGTCGCCTCGCGCTGTGACGGCACAATCAGCTCATGCGTTTTCGTGGATTTGCTTACTTATTTTTTTTACGGCCAATAATTGCTGATAATTAAAATATATGCGGCATTATTTATCTCCAAAATAGTGATGCGGGCAGATCATGCGAAACAACCTATCAACTGACAACGGCCTTATTAACAAATCACTTTTTTTTTGTGTCTGTAGATAGGTGTACATGTATATTAGGGGGGGAGACAATGTGTCACATATCAAAATTGAGACCATTGTGTCCCCAAAATCACGAAACCACACAATGTGTGTGTGTAGAGGATAGTAGGGCTAGGGGTAGATGGTTTGTGCGAGCCTACACTGAAGCCAATTTTGGCTCGTGTTTGACATGGATTCCATACTGCGGGATGGCTTATCATTGAAAACACTGTCACATGGACCCTGCTGCTACCAGTGTTTTAATTTCCATGAATCCATAATTTCCATTGCATTCCATGTATGATGTAATGACTCATTTCATTACACGGTGTACATCATAGTGCATTAGACACATGTTAGTTCTATTACCAATGTACAATTATGTCTTATCCATTATTTATTTCCCAGATGGATACTCTGTCCAAGCTACTGGCTAACCGCCGACTCCCTGGTGAACACATCAGTAAGCGTTTGGAAGCTATGCACCTGGCCCAGGCCAGACATGAGGACCCCAGTCTGGAAGAGGTACGTGAGATGACTGCAGCCGAATACTGCCAGAATACACATGTACATGTTTTTGTTCTAAGACTTGTAATTTACCAGATAATCAAGATAAATGTATCTTCAGACCGGACCAGCATACAAAAGAGGTGTTCACATTTTAGTCTGATTTTCACATTTAGATTTTTAAGTGCCTGACATTGTTCAATATCCTTGTTCAAAACAACCATTTTTGAGCAGATTTACCGATTGCATAGTAAAGATTCACCCTATAGATTGATGATGTTAACAGTCAGCAATGCAGTTCAGTGTCAACCTCAAACATTTTGAATTCTTGTATAGATCTCTTCAAGGACTCGCCAGTATCCTTCCTCGTATAACATTAGGGTCACTCATGCCAGATCTCTCCCATCGTCGGACATGCCCTCTCCCCTGAACACCCTGGTGAAACCCACGCTTTATTTCGCCCTACCACATACAGAAAGCTTACAGGATGCATCCATACACCCCAGAGTGTGATCCCACCCCAGGATATTGCACACCACCCTCTATCTCCTAAACTAAGCCTCTCCTCAGCCCATAACCTAATAAATTCTATCTCATGTTGTTGTTCACTTATAAGACAGACCCATTAGGCTCGGAAATGGGTTTGCACCCCCAGGGCACCGTGCCCTACAATCTACTTGTATTTCCTAAACTAAACCTTGCTCACCCTACATCTGTAACCTCATATATTGTGAAAGTCTCATCATTGTACATGTAATGGATACATACATACATTACCCCCATGGTATGTTCCCATCCCTGTGTACTGCCCCCACCCTTAGGTTATTTCCTTAAGTAAGCTTAATAATCCCATCCTAAAACCTCCTAATATTCTAAAAGTTCACCTCATTTTGCACTTATTGAATGCATCTTATCATCCATTACCCCTGGGGGTGTGTCACCAGGAATTGTGCCAACCATCCATCTCCTTGGCTTGACCCCATCCCATAACCTCATATATTCTGAATGCTTACATCATGGTACACTTATGCCAGATTCAAAGATATTCACATTGTTATTACACCTTTTTTTAATGCCGAAAATAATAATTATTTCTGTTGATTTGTATTATTCTATGTGTAGATCCATATGCGTATGTCAGATATACAGCAGCACCTACAGGAACTAAAGTATCGCCTCGATGTGGAAGGTGACAGAAAAGAATCTGAGGATGAGGCTGCAATCATCCAGAGAATCGAGGAGCTCAAGGGAGAATTCCATGAACTGATGGCTGAATTACGGCGCCGACGAATGTCTCAGGGAAGCTGTATGCTGTCTGATGAGGTAGGCCGGGAGTTGGGAGTAGTATATTGTGCCAATTACATAGTGATCATCACAGAGGCTAGACTAGCCACTGCAAATCTATGTTTGTCTGTCCTGAATAAACTGCACCCAGGGACACAACATGCATTGATTTTGGTTGCCAAAGTTTTTGTACTTCTTTCCAGGTTCAAAAGTTACATGTATATGTGACAGTTAGCATTGTTCCCGACCCCACTTTGACTAGAGGCCAGATCCACATTGTAGAGAGAGAGAGAGAGAGAGAGAGAGAGAAATAGGGTTTAACATTGTAACATCCTATGACATTAACACGGCATTCTGGTATCTTTTGTTGGGAGTTCCATGATAGAAGAATAGGTCATGTATAGAACTTCAGGAGAGTTGATGAAATGGTATTAAGACATGTAAGAAGAACAAAAGTTGTGAACGTGAGGCTGCATCTGTATCCACAAGCTTCCTGAGTGATTACACAATAGAAGAGACTACATGTAGTTCTGCATAACAATTAATTAATGGAGACTGGCTTCTACCTTACATGTAGAACAGAGTGAAAGTGTAATACACAACATCATGAAGTTACCGGAGTGGACTTGTATGTCATGTATGTAGGCAATTTGCAACATTTCCAGGTTACACGCCTGTTACAACTACAGAATGCATTGGTAACTTACTTGAGGTTTTCTGATGGATCCAAGTGGTGGGACCCTTCAATGTTCTCTCACTCCCATCCCCCACCCCCCACCCCCACCTCCCCAGTGCAAAATAAGGGAAAGGGTAGACACATCACAGACGGAAAGAACCATCAATCAGCATGTGGATCCAATAGAAAAATGCACTTAGCGATCCCAATTGTACAATGTTCAGTGAATCCAACATTTGTTTGTCTGGCCTGATAGAGTGTTCACCAAGGGCCAGCCAAGCGTACACTCTACAGGCGTAGTCCCCAATACGAGGGATCAATAGCCTGTTATCATCACAGGAAGTTTGCCGAACACCATCTCTCTTTTTTTTTTTGACTTTCAGCCCTGGTTCGGCGCACTTGTCTAATTCTTCTCAACGCAGTCTAGAAGCATTCATTTGCTCCGACTTTGCCGCGGGCCAGATAAATAAATAAGGGGGAGAGTGTAGTTATTTTCCTGAGGTAGCCCACGAGTACATTTGCAATTGAAGGTTTTTTTTCCACCTAATGAGGTTCTCCAGTCAATAGTGTGATCTGGTTTTGAAATACTTGGATTAATTCGGCAGTGAGGCTGGGTGCTGAAGCAGTGTATATTCGATGATCCATGAATGACCTTCGGCCGGTGTCTGGCACAAAGAAATGCTGTGCTGTGTAATTTTCTGAGATATCCTGGTCTAGCTAGGAGCTCTGTATGCATTAAGGCCTTCATCCATCATGTTCATGCTAGTTGCAAACAAATTACGTCTATTCATGGTTGTTCCATTTCTTAAATATTGGAATCACTGCAATGAACATGCCTGACTCAGGCCTTTCACAATAATATTTGTTTCCTGTAAACTTTGAACTTGGAGGTGAAGGGATAACAAGCAATTTGTGACAAAGTGAAAATTTAACTGTTTCCCTCTTATACTTTTGATGAGTCGTCCATATCCCCATATAAACTGGTTTTGACGAGTTGTGTGGATCCCCATATTAGTGGGTTTTGACATGTGCCCAATGGCCCAGTTATTTCCAGTACAGCTTTTCATTAGAATATTTTCACACATATTTTGGCTAAAAGGTTCAGAAAGCCAAAACTATAATATATCAATGTAAACTGTTGGTTTGGTTATCAGAGAATACAATGAACAGTATGACCTAACTTTTTCGCCTAAATAAGGTTTAATTGTTCTGCAGATGTGTTATCGTGTGTTTTTTATTACCCTGATGATGATCTACAGCTTCTCAATGAGATGCTGGCTAGGCAAAACGAATCATTTTTCTTCAGCACTGCTGAATGACGTAGCGAATTGCAAGGGTTGTATTCTGATTATTTTCACACATTAAAATATTGAGACTTCCAATATACATGTACATTCTCCTTGTGTATGCATCTTATTGTCCCTGGCTGTATACATGTAGTGGAAAGTGGTAGTGGTTTCAAAATGAGTGTCTGTACGAAGCATTGAGTGACTTCATTCAGAATTACGGTAATTCCCCTAATAATTCAATCACAGGAAGTTCACTTTTCAACTCTGTAATTCAA
This sequence comes from Hanleya hanleyi, assembly GCA_036873755.1. Lineage (NCBI taxonomy): Eukaryota > Metazoa > Mollusca > Polyplacophora > Lepidopleurida > Hanleyidae > Hanleya > Hanleya hanleyi. Next base: position 78,726 of record JAVTVY010056846.1, on the reverse strand, counting down.
ACACAGAGAAAAAGTAACAATACCATTCTTCTTTCAAATTGAAGAAAAGTTATATAATGACAAAATGTGACTCGTTGTAGCAGGTGCCATGAAGAATATTTCCATATATAAGCCATTTTTTCTGCACTTTCGGTGATCAAATTATTAGGGGAATTATCGTAGTCTGTCTGTGCGAAGCATTGGAGGACTTCATTCCAAATAATCTGTAGGCATGAGACTCCTCAAATTCTGTCTTCTTTTTTTTCCTCGCGAAAAGAACGTTTCTGAGATCTGTGTAAATCCGGTGAGAAAGCATTTGGGGTTGTGGGGGGGGGGGCGGGGGTGGTTGTTATATGTGGACCTGTACTTGCCCACGTTTTTGGGGTGCAGTCCACAGTAGACCCCTTGTTGCTGGCAATAGACCCTTGGTATACATGTAGCCCTTCCATCTTTTCGAGTTGCCAAACCATCCAGAAAACCCATATAAAAGTATATATTTTCTTAATGGGAATGCTCATACCATTAATTCAACATACAAGCCAGTTATACAAATTTAACCCGGGAAAAATTTTCTTCCCTCGGAACGTTCTCCATATTTTCTGGAAAATCTATTGAAATGACACAAAATACACCAGATTTCGTTCATTTCCTGGAAAAATCTCGACAATCGATTTCAATAAGATTTCTCCCCAGTGTTCCCGTCTCGAGGTGAGATAAAAAAGCTATTCAAAATATGGGATCGATGATGCCGAATTTTGTCATATATTCCATATGTAACATAACCCTATTTTTCAATACCTGAAAAACACACGAAACTGAGGCTGACGAAGGTTGACTTCGCGGCCCGACCCGCCATATACATGTAGCTCAACCGAGCCACCCATCCACATATGTCATTTTGAAGGAATGGTAGTACCTAGAAGCTCGATACTATAAATACTGGTTACCAAAAAGGGAAGAATAATTGTCATGTGCTCAAACCCAGGCAGTCTGCTGTATTAAAATTTTCAAGGGGGACCAATAATCCGAAACTATGGACTTCTTCCTCGGAAGATGTCCGGGTCAATTTTTGATATCTAGTGTTGATCGCATTTTCAGTAATCTGTTGTCGTGATGATGTGTGATGAACCTTGTTCCTGTGGACTGGCCCCTTGTGCAAAATGGACATGCATCTAACGATATAGGCCAGAGATTGGAATCTTCCAGATACATCCGAATTTTTCAGAATCTCAAAAAAAAATCCCGGATTTTCCAATGCCCCAAAAATGTAAATTATATGATGAAAATTGAGTTATGTACCTCCGGGGGGTTTAATAAGTTCGAAATTACCAGATCCCGAATGATCGGCGTTATAATATTTCCAGCACCGTGCGATCTCCTCTCCCCGCAGAGTGGTGTTTCCCAAAATAGACTTTGCTTCCCAAAATAGGGGCTAGATTAGGGCCTGTCATTTAAAATTAGTCTGTCTGTTCGAAGCAATGGGTGACATTCAAAATTAGTCTGTGCAAAGTAATGGGGGATTTCAATCAAAAGTAGTCTGTGCGAAGCAATGGAGGACATCAGTCAATTTTTAGTTTTGTCTGTGTGAAGCATTGGAGGACTTCATTCAAAATTAGTCTGTCTGTGCAAAGCAATGGAGAACTTCGTTCAAAATTAGAGTGTCTGTGCAAAGCAGTTTGGAGTTCAAATGATTGTGAGTGTGCGAAATTTGCTAATACATGTAGGATACGACACCAGTATAATGAGAAGGCCTATATCCTCAAAATACTGGTTAACTTGATGTACGGATAGATTATCCATTGTTCAGATAATCTGGAGTGTAATATATATGTATTAGGTTTTTAGCCCACCATCACCAGATGGTGGGCTGTTCAAATCACTTTTCGTCTGTCAGTCCGTCTGTAAACAATTCTTGTTACCGCGATTTCTCAGGAACTACTTCATGGATCTTTCTCAAATTTGGTACACAGGTTCCCCTTGGGGTCTAGTTGTGCAAGATACCTTTTTTGGTCCGATTCGAAAATCCAATATGGCCACAAGGTGACCATGTTGGATTTCCCCATGAAACTTTGTTATCGCGATTTCTCAGGAACTGCTGCATGGATCTTTCTCAAATTTGGTACACAGGTTCCCCTTGGGGTTTAGTTGTGCAAGATACCTTTTCTGGTCTGATTTGAAAATCCAATATGGCCACCAGGCAGCCATCTTAGATTTCCCGATGGAACTTTATCGTGAATTCTCAGGAAGTACTGCATGGATCTCTCTCAAATTTGGTACACAGGTTCCCCTTGTGGTCCAGTTGTGCAGGATACTTTTTTCGGTCCGATTCGAAAATCCAATATGGCCACCAGGCGGCCATTTTAAATTTCCCCATGAAATTTTGTCATCTTGAATTCTCAGGAACTATATTGCATGGATCTTTTTCAAATTTGGTACACAGGTTCCCCCTGGTGTCTAGTTGTGCAAGATACCTTTTCTGGTCTGATTCGAAAATCCAATATAGCCTCCAGGCGGCCATCTTGGATTGCCCCATGAAACTTTGTTATCGTGATTCCTCAGGAAGTACCTCATGGATCTTTCTCAAATTTGGTACATAGGTTCCCCTTGGGGTCTAGTTGTGCAAGATAACTTTTTCAGTCCGATTCGAAAATCCAATATAGCCACCAGGCGGCCATTTTGGATTTCCCCATGAAATTTTATCGTGATTTCTCAAGAAGTGCTGCATAGATCTTTCTCAAATTTGGTATTCAGTTTCCTCTTGTGGTCCAGTTGTGCAAGATACCTTTTTGGTCCGATTCGAAAATCCAAGTTACGCTTCAAAGTAATACTGTATTCCCGAGTTTTGATGTTGCTTCACAAGAGTCGGCTTAACGATGGGGCATATTCTATATATTGACTATAGAGAATATCCATACTTTCACCTTCCATATCAAGGAGTTTAAATGATTCCGAATTAAAATGTATTTCTTCAAATTTTAAATCAGTTTACTTTAGTCCATACCGTTGCAAGTGAACAGCCCCACCATTTTGTCTGCCGAAGGGACGTCACTCTTGTGAAACAATGTCACAACTCGACAACTGTAGACTACTGCGTGTTTTGATCCAAGGGAGATAAAATCAGGGCTCATGCCAAAGTGTCAAAGAGATTAGTCCTCGCTTCCAGTACCCAATGATGACACGTGCAAAAAAAAAAAAAAATACTACAAAACGAAGACGAAGGATCCTCCGGACATTCACTTTCAGACTAACTTTGCTCATTTCACTTGTACTATATCAACCGACATCAAGTACAGTTTCTAGAAATCTTGAAACTCCTGAACCTTAGATGGATAATATCTTGGTGTTTTCCAGTGTCCCTTTTTCGATCTTTTTCGCTCAAATTCGAAATTCTGCAAACAAAATTACAAATCAATCGTTCGTTCTTAGTAACAATGGACAAAAAGATCCTCTTGTCATTAGCTTACAATTATCAGACAATGGTGGGCACCAAGATCCTTCAGGATCTCTCGTTACATGTGCCATCTTCTGATTTTCAGGAGGAGGAGGAAGAAGATGATTTAATGCGACGACCATTCCGACGTCGAACCATGTCCGTCACATCCAAGCAATCCACCACATCAGTTGCTTCGACGGCACGTCCATTGACAACATCACCGGCACCCCACCAGCCTTTTCTGCCATCAGTACCAGGCCAGACATCTTCTCTGGGACCTTCTCTGGCTAGTGTTCATGTAAGTTATCAGTCTCCAGGGTTAGCTAGTGTTCATGTAAGATATCAGTCTCCAGGGTTAGCTAGTGTTCATGTAAGTTACCAGTCTCCAGGGTTAGCTAGTGTTCATGTAAGATATCAGTCTCCAGGGTTAGCTAGTGTTCATGTAAGATATCAGTCTCCAGGGTTAGCTAGTGTTCGTGTGATATCAGCCCCCAGGGTTAGCTAGTGTTCATGTAAGTTACATCTCCAGGGTTAGCTAGTGTTCATGTAAGATATCAGCCCCCAGGGTTAGCTAGTGTTCATGTAAGATATCAGTCTCAGGGTTAGCTAGTGTTCATGTAAGATATCAGTCTCCAGGGTTAGCTAGTGTTCATGTAAGATATCAGTCTCCAGGGTTAGCTAGTGTTCATGTAAGATATCAGTCTCCAGGGTTAGCTAGTGTTCATGTAAGATATCAGTCTCCAGGGTTAGCTAGTGTTCATGTAAGTTACCAGTCTCCAGGGTTAGCTAGTGTTCATGTAAGATATCAGTCTCCAGGGTTAGCTAGTGTTCATGTAAGATATCAGTCTCCAGGGTTAGCTAGTGTTCATGTAAGATATCAGTCTCCAGGGTTAGCTAGTGTTCATGTAAGTTACCAGTCTCCAGGGTTAGCTAGTGTTCATGTAAGATATCAGTCTCCAGGGTTAGCTAGTGTTCATGTAAGATATCAGTCTCCAGGGTTAGCTAGTGTTCATGTAAGTTACCAGTCTCCAGGGTTAGCTAGTGTTCATGTAAGATATCAGTCTCCAGGGTTAGCTAGTGTTCATGTAAGATATCAGTCTCCAGGGTTAGCTAGTGTTCATGTAATATATCAGTCTCCAGGGTTAGCTAGTGTTCATGTAAGATATCAGTCTCCAGGGTTAGCTAGTGTTCATGTAAGATATCAGTCTCCAGGGTTAGCTAGTGTTCATGTAAGTTACCAGTCTCCAGGGTTAGCTAGTGTTCATGTAAGATATCGGTCTCCAGGGTTAGCTAGTGTTCATGTAAGATATCAGTCTCCAGGGTTAGCTAGTGTTCATGTAAGTTACCAGTCTCCAGGGTTAGCTAGTGTTCATGTAAGATGTCAGTCTCCAGGGTTAGCTAGTGTTCATGTAAGATATCAGTCTCCAGGGTTAGCTAGTGTTCATGTAAGATATCAGTCTCCAGGGTTAGCTAGTGTTCATGTAAGATATCAGTCTCCAGGGTTAGCTAGTGTTCATGTAAGTTATCAGTCTCCAGGGTTAGCTAGTGTTCATGTAAGATATCAGTCTCCAGGGTTAGCTAGTGTTCATGTAAGATATCAGTCTCCAGGGTTAGCTAGTGTTCATGTAAGTTACCAGTCTCCAGGGTTAGCTAGTGTTCATGTAAGTTACCAGTCTCCAGGGTTAGCTAGTGTTCATGTAAGTTATCAGTCTCCAGTGTTAGCTAGTGTTCATGTAAGAAATCAGTCTCCAGGGTTAGCTAGTGTTCATGTAAGTTACCAGTCTCCAGGGTTAGCTAGTGTTCATGTAAGATATCAGTCTCCAGGGTTAGCTAGTGTTCATGTAAGTTATCAGTCTCCAGTGTTAGCTAGTGTTCATGTAAGAAATCAGTCTCCAGGGTTAGCTAGTGTTCATGTAAGTTATCAGTCTCCAGTGTTAGCTAGTGTTCATGTAAGAAATCAGTCTCCAGGGTTAGCTAGTGTTATGTAAGTTACCGATTTCCAGGGTTAGCTAAAATTCATGTAAGTTACCAGTCTCCAGGGTAAACGTGTAGCTAGAATCTCTGGCATTATCTCATTGTGGATCAAACCCTTCTTCCTGGAAATCTCCACTGGCAATTCTGATAGGCTCTCCTTGACCCCATCACTGCTCAGTTTATTCACCACAAATTAAAGTCGAAGCAAGTCAAGCATTGAAGGATTAGCCTTTAGGGAACTCCCCAAATGTTGAGAGTGAGGCAGAAGCTTCTTTTTTCTGTTCATCTCCTACAACAATTAAGTTGTCAGAATTTGGGTCTAACTTTTGGCAGAAAGTTGAATAATTCTCAAATTGAACTCTCTTCGCTAGTCTTGAGTGAAATATTTTTTGACTGAATAGAAACCTTTTTGAAATCGGTGATTTACATGTAACTGTAACATCGTTCTTTCTCAGTCAAGAAGAATCAACACTGTGGTGTTGGGTGGTGAGGCACTGAGGAGAGTGATTAAATGCCCAAATGCTACAGTTACACATTTGTGTGCTCTGTACCGCTGACTCGTTCCCACTGTAAATTTACAGCCACATTCCAGGACAAATATATAATGAAGAAAATGGACATGCGAGGAATTCTTATACACAATCTTCACCAGTACGTACACCGTCACGAACAAACACATATTTCTTCTCTTTTTTTCAAATGTTTTCTCAATATGAAAAAAAAATCAAATTTATGCCATAGTGTTAAATTACTGGCTTCCCCAAGCTATACTTCAGAATGTCTTCATAAAGCTCGATGACAATTTGACAAATTTACGAGCCCCCTCGGAACATCTGGTTGGCTTTGCCTCTTCCGTCTGACTGAATATCTACCGTGCTTTTGACAGCTTTATCCTCGGCTGGTTTGGACTTTCTTTGAGTCAATCATGCGATCAGCATCAACATTTCCCTTCTCGAACTCTCAATCTCACAGCAAATACACTTAAGCTCTGTTCTCGGAAAGTCGAAGCACAGTGGGAATTACAGGCAGAGAAAAAATAGAATACTAATTGGATAAGAGATATGGGTTTGTCAACCGTTACAAGGAAATGTGTATTTTTTTCTCCCCTATCTGTGAAATTATTGATTAATATTGCTGGACTGTATCTGAATTTTTGCTGGTCTACAAAGGGAAGCAAAATCAATCATTAGGTCTTCACTGACTTCATTAGGAACAGACTGCTTTATTATAGATGCCTGGGCCCTTGAGATAAGTGATACTCCATTGGAATTCTGGAATCCCCAAGACTGCATGATATCTCATATCTACATGTTCTCAACGCTTTCTTTCCACCTAACGTCTTTCTCACTCTGGTTTTCTCAACTACCATGACTGCTGTCAGCACGCTCCATTCTTTTGGCAAATTGTGCTATATTTATTCTGTATGCTGATATATCATCAGTGAGTTGTCAGTAATATTTTTGAAATATGGTCAAGAATTATGGAAGCTCATAAATCAGTCAATAATTTTGGGTTTCTTCATTTGCATTATGGCTTTAGGCATATTCTCTTCATCTGCTACGTACACATAAGACCTATTAGCATACATGTATCTAACAGATCTATTGACTTCAGAAAAAAACCTTTCTTTGCAGTTCTATGGGTTCAGCAACATGGCTGTAGTCGATGATCGACTTCTGTAATAATAATATATTATTAAAATATTGAGGTTGTCAACAGCATGTATCTTAGAAACTATAGATTTCTGTTGAAGGATATGCCATGCTGTATGTAACCCATGGAACAATTACATCCTGGTTGAATATCCCATTGTTCTCGTGTAACAGATGTTGACATTCATTGAAGGAGTTGGAAGCATGTATTATAATATCTGCTGCACCATTCTGCCTAATTTTGTATGATTCTCATCCATTATTCTTCAAGATGTATACATTCTTAAAAGTATCTTATTTATCGGAAAAATAGTTATCAGCAGCATACATGTATATGTATGCACATTTCCTATATTTTAATATATTTCCAGAATTCCTTTAAAAGCATATAATTACATGTAAATTATATATTTTTTATAAAAAGGACATCTGACCTGGCATGGTTAAGTGAGATTTTGGCCCCCATGCAGTGGTGCAGTGCCAAAATGAAATATCACACACCAAAGAATTGGCTCAGAGTCTCATGGCATCAGATTGTATACCTCCAAATGTCAGATTGCATTGAGTTAAAATGCACTGCGGAGCTTTTGTGCACATGGCTCTCAGCCAATCAGCATCATCCGTTATGAAGCAGAGCGGAGTGGGCTCAGGCCTGGTACATGTGCACATGCTGGAGCGATGCTATCATTCAATCACTTCCAGATTGTGCCTTGAATATTTATCACTCTAGCAAATTTGATCACCTCTTAAATGTAGAAGAAACACCATAGCAGGCCTAGTGCACCCTACTCCCTTCCCTATAATTCTGATCGCCGATGGGATGCAATTCCATATACTCGCACACTAAATTCTTGCGCCCACACCAGACAATCATTCAAAATCGCAATTTTGTGTGTTAGAGGATGCATTATGTGGAGACAATGTGTTGTGCGGGCGTATATTGAAGTCAGTTTTGGCTCTTGGCGTTTGACATTGAATCCTTGCCCCAACTTACCAAACTATGTGTTTAAGAATTTCAGCAGCAGCAAGTTTTCATAGAAAATAGAACAGGAAAGTAGCAAAACTTGGACCGCATTTGAGGTGTTTTAGAAATAGATTAATTTATGCAAAATCTTGAATATCAACTCATGTCAAATGTCAATGTTTTTTTCAGAGCCGCTTTAAAGATGCATTCGATGGTGATAATATCAGATATTGATATACCAAATTGTGAACCTAACCGGTTCAATTCCAGCAAATAGAACATTGTAAAACTTGCCTATCTTACCACAACTTGTTTGTGTTGTTATCACTGTAGGAAGAAGTGAATGATGTCCAGCGAATACAGATCCACACGTACCGCTCACAACATAGGGTTGAAGTTGTCTCCCCTGACAGCAGCACCATCGAGCTGGGCACTCCCCATCACCGGGAGGAAGAGGAAGGCAGGTGATGCTACGATACCCTGCCAGGTACATCTATCCCAGTAAACTGGATTTCATGGAAGCAGGCTAAATTCATACAGGAGTGTGGAAATGATTTGCTGGTTATCGGGTTGAAGTGGTTCCACCTACATACATGTGCATGGGGCTTACATGCAGTGCCATATCGATGAGAGGGTAGGAGAGACTGTGCACCCGGTTCCTGACAAGCCATAAATATGTACACTGGATTCAAATGGTCGAAGGGATTATTTTGTTTTGTTGCTGGCTTCAGTTTGGGCATATTTCAGAATTGGATAGATTTGATTTGCTTCCTTGTTAGCCCAGATTAACATGGCATCCCGTGTCCTCTTTGTTCTGGACTGACCTTAAACCATATGCTCTAACCCAGTCAAATCAAATCTTCCTGGACCTGTTTACACTGGTACATGAGTACAGTGGGTACAGTGGGCATAACCATCTGTTCCCGGAGTTGTCTTTCATCTGGAGGTCTACAACTGATTCACATGTCAATTATCCGTGCAGCTTGAACTTTGTTATTATAGCTGACATCATCATGCAGAGATCAAAGCCTTTTCTCTTGTCAGTTTCTGTGTCGACACTATGAAATTTCCACTGGCAAGTTCCTGACAGGTTCTTCTGAATGGCTGAAACTCCATACACGTTATATAGGGATTAAAGCAGTCTGAGTACATGTAAACAGACATCATATACCTGGACATATCGCGAACGACGCTTGTTCTCACCTGTGCTAATACCGCAACATTCCCCTCTCTTACATTCACTAAACTTCATCTTCATCCGCCAGTGTGAAATCCATAACCATTTGTCATGCTCTATCCATTTCATTTCTGTCTATTGGTGGATTTCTAACCTGGCATTTTTGATGAGGGCTTGACAAATTTTTCTAGATTTACACTGGGGAATAAGGATGAAATTTGGTCCATTTAAAGATAGTGGACCATTGTGGTAAGCGAAGATAACAACAAGAGCTGCATGCTTGTGATGTGTGCAGGTATGATTTTTGTGGGTCCAGGCAGGGTGTAAAGGACCTGAGATGACATATTAAACTGAGCTCTATTTGATGTGGCTGAGCAGTCTATGCCCCGGGCCCTGTGGTACTCCCCTTTGGGTACTGCCTCAGTAAATATTATCGTGCAATAATTTCTCAATGTTTATTTTTAGACCATCAGATTTTCACGATGTCTGCATATAAACTTTCAAACGCATTATAACACATACATGTAATTATTCTGTAAGAGCTTCTAAAATGAACATCATGAAGAATATATTATATATTGTTCTAAGCATAATGACACTTTCTTCGAATATTGGGAAAATATAGTACACAAAATTATGCCAGTTATCAAATTAATCTCCTTGGTTAAAAGATAGGGCAAAGTGAGAATGTATGAACCAGTTCCAGGTCACTGCACAGACAGGCTCTTCGTTGTTCTCTCAATAATATGCTGAGGTGGATTATCCCCTCAATTCAGATGTGGAATGGCAAGTTTTCGCTAAACTTTCCTGTGTTGAATGGTAGAATTGTATAAATGGTTTCCAGGCACATTTATGGTATACATATTGATATGAACATTTACATGTTGTACATGTAGGGATGCTATTCTTTGAAAGAATGGATGCATAATTAGAATATTTACACAGTCATGCATCAAGAGAGCAGATGATGTTACTTGATCGGTCTTGCAGATGAAGCCATTCTGGTTTGCTATCTTGTGTATACCGTACATTATATGCACACTATTAAAGGGTAAAGTTTTGATACATGTATTCAGGTCTCTTAACATGCAAGATACATTCAGAAGTCTAATGCATTCAGGTGTGTGACAGCCTAATGCATTCAGGTGTGTGACAGCCTAATGCATTCAGGGGTATGAAATGTGTGACAGTCGAATGCATTCAGGGGTATAACATGAAATGTGTGACAGTCTAATGCATTCAGGTGTGTGATCGCATAATGCATTCAGGGGTATGACATGAAATGTGTGACAGTCTAATGCATTCAGGTGTGTGATCGCATAATGCATTCAGGGGTATGACATGAAATGTGTGACAGTCTAATTGCATTCAGGTGTGTGATCGCATAATGCATTCAGGGGTATGACATGAAATGTGTGACCGTGTAATGCATTCAGGGGTATGACATGAAATGTGTGACATTCTCAACAAGGTTGAATCTGAAGAGTGTTTTATTTATTTTTTTTTTTTTTTTTGTCCTGGAACTATACTGTACTTCTACTATAATTTTGCTTAATTGTGAGAAGTTTAATTTTAAAAAATCAATTGTGTTCAGTGTAGTTTTACATTTATATTTAAGAATTATTTTGTTTTGAAATTTGACTGGTTTGATCTCTGACTCGGTTTTCTTTCACAAAGAGTTTATTTACCATATTGATTTTTTCCTAGTGACATGTATTATATGGCAATGATGCTTGTATTTAAAGATTTAGTTGAGTTTATGTTTCAACTGTAGAAATGTGTCCATTTGTGGTGTGGAGTTTGTTCTACATATGTGGAAGGAACAGTATTAATTTTGAAAGCAGTATGGAGTAAATAGATATGTGATAGTGAAACTAAAGATTCTAATATCAAAATAGACCTGAAGTTCTAGCCAAAATACTGTTTTGATTGAAAATCCTAGTCCCCTGCAATATTTATTTATGGATTTATTTATTTATTATGTGTATTTACTAATCATGTTTAGCACAAACTACAAGTCCCGAGATTGATCATAGTACATGTAACTATTTTCTGTTGAATGAGCTGAAGCTTTTTTACTTGACTGTAATTATACAATCAAATCCACCGGTGAAGATAATGGTTTTACAATGAATAGCAATGATTTACTCTATTGTGTACATAAGGACCATAAAAAAACAGAATCTCATACATGATAGTTTACAATGATGGGGAAATTCTTGTCTTATATATTTCTTGGGCACGGTTTCCCCGTTAACAGTCTTTGATGGAGTGTGCATTGAGGCATGCATGAGCAGTCTGGGCCTCACCTGTGCATTTCTGGGTAGTTGATTTTCATTTCTCCCTGGGCTCCAACTTGGAACAATACCTCCAATTAGTGATATGACGTATTGCTAAAAGCTATACCATTACAAAAATATATATACATTGTAGATTGCTATTTATGACATATTGCTACATTTACAGTAGTCGAAATTTACACCTGTCTACCCGTCCCTGACAGGTAAGTTGTGAAAGAAACCGGTGAAGAAATAAAGTACCCATCTCCAGTGACAGATAATCAATGTATGTACACATTTTTTTTTTTTGGTGTTCAAAATATCTTTGACAAAATTCATTTGAAACAGCTGCTAATTATTGCAGGGAAACAATGTGTCATTGATTTATTGGTAGCTTGCAACATGTAGTTTTGTCTTTAATCTTCAATTTCATGTATTCAACCTTTTCAACGATCACATGTTCAGGTGACAGGTGAAGTTTTTGGTCACCTGTCTCATTTGACAGGTGAATTATTTTGGATATTTCGACCTCTGATTTATTTATGACATATACCATATACTGCATAAGTTGTCAAAATACATGTATTCATTAGGATAAGGATAATGGTCATACCTTCAAATAGTACATGTAGGTCAGTTTGATGCATAATTATCAAATTTATACCAATTATCACAGATTGAAAACATGTCTTCATGTTGTAGCATAGGGAGAATGAAAATCAACTATTTACAGGCCAGGTTCAGAGGGTCACGCCTGAAGCCCCAACTGAATTGACAGGTTACATGCTTCATAATCTTCATCTGAGGATGAAGTGGGTGGGGATAATGATGGACTGACCACACCTTGCGACTCACCATTATGGAATCCCTGTCCCTTTACTGACACCATGCCATGGCATTCATGCCCTAGCATCATCGAATACATTCACATGGAAGGGATCCAGTAGCATACTCCCATGACATAGCTTGATATTTCCTTGGCAGTAGTTGGTACTCAATTCATTGTCTCGTGACGGCAGTTTGTACTGCTTAATCCATTGATTTGCTCACTATCAGAACAGGGTAATCTACTCATCTCATCAGGCAGCAATATTAATTGTCAGAAATTTCTCCATTAGTACCTTTAATTATGTGCAACTTATGTTATACTTGTACAAGGAAGAAGTGTTAGAAAATGTGCTGCATTAGGTCAAGTGGAGTGTATATAGTTGTTTGTCATTCGCGATATCCTTTTGGGTATTTCAATTTTCACTACTGTCAGCTCGATCCAGTAGTGTTAGGGTTAAACTAACAAACGTTTTTCTGAAGTTTATTTTTTCTTCTTGTGCTACATTTTCACTTAACGTTTCTACCAAATTGGTCCCCACACGCCATACTTCATTGATACTAAATTGTTGTAAGAGGTTATATGTGACCTTTAATAATGGTTTACCGTTTTGGGAATGAGTGAAGTAAAAGAAAACACTTGAAACCCTCCACAACATTGCCTGTTTGGAAATGGCGAAATTTGTGACTGGCTGACCCATGATGTCGGAGTCTGATTACGATCGTTAATAGCCAGCAAAAGTAGCGAATGTTCTAGGCGATATTTCTATTGTAACTCCAACAATGTCATAAAGCTAAAATATAATGCCTTTGTTGACATCATGTTGTGCAACGAACCTCAAAATATGACGTCCACGCAACCGACTAGTCGATATTATACGTGATCATTATCAGACTGACATCAGAGGTTACGGCTTCATTAAGTTTTTCACCACATGTGTTTTATTGTGTTAAAAAATCAGATTTGATTTTTGATAGGAAAATATATCAACTTGTTCTTTACATAGCTTCTCTGTATGTTTTCATGCAAAGTGTGCAGGGAGTATATGGTAGAACCTTTAAGCATGTTAATCTTCAGATTTGTATCATTTACATCTGATGGAATATCGACTGTAACCAATCTCCCCAATGATGTAGCCTCCATTAAGGACATACCTGTTACAAACATGAGTACTGTGACTAACGTTACAGGACCTACGAAGTAGGGTGAGGAAGAGGGTCCAAGCGTAATGTTAGGTCACCTAGATGACTTGGGGGTCCAAGCGTAATGTTGGTAACAGTCCCCTAATGCACGTTAATGCCAAAAACCAAGGTTTTAATGTCAATGGTTCTCCTTATTTTGCCGACGAAAGGATTCGGATGGACTGACTCACTCATTACCGGACAATTTGCAAATTTGCAAATGAGAACCTACTTCGTAGGAAATCTCACTGCCTTAGCTTTATATTATGATATTTATTTATTATACTCATTACAAACAATCTCAACACTTGATATTAAACGTGCTACAATCTCACCAATATCGATCAATGGTGGACTCGCTACAAATAACTACTTATTAGTACCAATTAATGGTACCCGTACCACAGACAATCTTACCAGTATTCATTAATGGTGAATCGCTTCAAAAAAATGTTATGCGAATAGCACATTTATTGAATATGCCTGATTTTACATCAGAATTAAATGATTCGTAACACTTTCTACCATTGAAATACTTGACATGCTTGAAGGTTGGAAAAACAGACCGAAATAGAATCTGCTTTTGTAATTGTGTCAGTGAAGTTTATCAGATGTATTTATTATTAGAACATAGATATATCTAAGTATATGGCATGTATTTGTAAATATACTTCATAGTATGGTCAGTATATTTGTATATTTTGAAGCAGAACTGGTATACATATATGTTTACACCCAGCATCATTTGTTGTTTATTTTCAGTTTATTTCTTTTCTATTCATCGTGTATACCTATTTACCAGAGTCAGCTTGAAATATTCGTAGCTTTGATCATGATGTTAATCAGCTGTAAGATTTTGTAAATATCCCTATACATGTACACTGTATAAAAAAGAGAGCAAATCCTTTGGATTGATATTATTTATATATTTTGGTAGAATTTTGAATTATGCATCTATGCTTTTAATTCTATGGTGAGTGATACAAAAATTTTTAATATCGGTAACCTTGACGGGGCTGTACATGTTATTGTGTCTTCGTTAGCCACCAGCCATTAGCTTTGTTAGCTTTTATCATTGGCCCGTTGCATTCCAGAGAGCCTAGTCAAGCAGATCCTAACTCACTCAAACCTCTGTGCTCTGTCTAAATTTTTACTGTACTTAAGTAAGGCCGAAGAAGGAAATCTTTTGTTTCTGGTCATCATTTTTGCTGAGATGACAGCAATGCCTATGGTAGCTCTTTGGTAGACGATGTCACTTATCAACCCTGGACAAGAATTGACAGCCCTTCCCAGATGTCCAGTCACCATTGCTGTGTGTAGTGTGTGAGGCACATGGCTAATATTTGAATTATTTATTTGGCACAAACAGGCAAGCTCTCAGTGCGCCTGTGTGTTATCCCATAATTGGATAGTATTTGAGGAGTCGGTAAATTATTGGCCTTTTGATTGGTCCTGAGATTCGAGAGGCGTGACATACACTCATGAATAATTCACAAAATGAAGACTTCATGAGATATTTCAGCCAGAGGCATCATAGGTGCATGCATCTGGAAGAGCAAGATTGTTGGTGACAGATCCTAGATTGTTGGTGACAGATTATAGATTGTTGGTGACAGATCCTAGATTGTTGGTGACCGATCCAAGATTGTTGGTGACAGATCTAGATTGTTGGTGACAGATCCAAGATTATTGGTGACAGATCCTAGATTGTTGGTGACAGATCCTAGATTGTTGGTGACAGATCCAAGATTGTTGGTGACAGATCCAAGATTGTTGGTGACAGATCCAAGATTGTTGGTGACAGCTCCTAGATTGTTGGTGACAGATCCAAGATTGTTGGTGACAGATCTTAGATTGTTGATGACAGATCCAAGATTGTTGGTGACATCCTAGATTGTTGGTGACAGATCCTAGATTGTTGGTGACAGATCCTAGATTGTTGGTGACAGATCCAAGATTGTTGGTGACAGATCCTAGATTGTTGGTGACAGATCCAAGATTGTTGGTGACAGATCCAAGATTGTTGGTGACAGATCCAAGATTGTTGGTGACAGCTCCTAGATTGTTGGTGACTGATCCAAGATTGTTGGTGACAGATCTTAGATTGTTGATGACAGATCCAAGATTGTTGGTGACAGATCCTAGATTGTTGGTGACAGATCCAAGATTGTTGGTGACAGATCCTAGATTGTTGGTAACAGCTCCTAGATTATTGGTGACAGCTCCTAGATTGTTGGTGACAGATCCAAGATTGTTGGTGACAGATCTTAGATTGTTGATGACAGATCCAAGATTGTTGGTGACAGATCCAAGATTGTTGGTGACAGATCCTAGATTGTTGGTAACAGCTCCTAGATTATTGGTGCCAGATCCAAGATTGTTGGTGACAGATCCAAGATTGTTGGTGACAGATCTTAGATTGTTGGTGACAGATCCAAGATTGTTGGTGACAGATCCTAGATTGTTGGTGACAGATCCAAGATTGTTGGTAACAGATCCTAGATTGTTGGTGACAGCTCCTAGATTATTGGTGACAGATCCAAGATTGTTGGTGACAGATCTTAGATTGTTGATGACAGAGCCAAGATTGTTGGTGACAGATCCAAGATTGTTGGTGACAGATCCTAGATTGTTGGTGACAGATCCTAGATTGTTGGTTACAGATCCAAGGTTGTTGGTGATAGATCCAAGATTGTTGGTGACAGATCCAAGATTGTTGGCGACAGATCCAAGATTGTTGGTGACAGATTCATCAGAAATCAGCTTCTTTTATTTTTTCTGTTTTTCATCGAATTTCATCTCCCTGTATAATTTCATCATTCACTTCATCTTCTTCCTACTTCAAAACTTTCATCACCCCAAAGTTCAACTTGGCTTTAGAAGTCGCTTTTTCTGTGATTCATTTTGTAGATAATTTACTGTAGGCTAGCCAGCAATGCACGTAAATGTTATATGTATTATAGACATATTAGTCGGAGATCCATTCTGGTGAATTACCTCAGAGTTTCTTTCCATGTCCAAAGTGCTGTTACATGTATTCACCAGTCCATATGTAGTGGTTTTGATCCGTGATATTATACATTACCCCATTGGTCCCAGCTGAGTATAGCCAAGGAAAGCCGTGTGAAGCATCCACTCAGTGTCAGACTATTGATCCGACTACCTTTGATGGCTACCAAGCTTCAGCAATATAACATCCATTAAGAGAAGATAACCATGTTTCCAGTTCCAGACAGCCTGTACAGACATGAACATGTGTACGACCTTGACCTTGGCTTGGAACCTTTTGAACCACATGGAAGGACATTGACGTTTGAGAATTAATCATTCTGATAGGACTGATACACAGTTTATCTGGATCCGCTTTTGATAATCTTGATTAGCTTTTCAGCAATATACCAGGGCCATCCTTTAATAATTGGATGTTCGTTGGCCATCACCCGACCTGGTCCTAGAATTTTTTTTTTTCTAATCAAGGGTAAAATAAAATTACAGGATATAACCACATTTTAGCATAAATCTATCCAGAACAAAGAGTCTAATTGGCACTATGACTACATCAATAAAACTATATATACAAGTGTTCCTCGTTAACCTTTGTTGCTCCATCTTGGTACCTGATCGATCGCTTCCCACTGATGCATTCACTCACAAAAATGTGATTTTACATGATTTCCTAATTTTAGTGTCCCCATTGGCCTTGACCTTTGACCTCAATAGGTCTCTTATTTACCATAACTGTGAGGTGTTCCTGCAGTTTGATCACAATCTACAATCTTGGACAAAGTTCTCATTAATTTGGGAGATGGGGGCAGTGGTGGCACTGTGATGTTGACCTTTGACCTCTGACAATTTCAGTACATCTCTCGGTGATATATGCAGATTGTTGGTCCAGTTTTCGGTAGAAAAGTAAATAGAAGACAGATAGATTACATATTTTGACTTGTCTCTCCAATAAATTTGATAAGCAGACTATGTTCACAAGATCCTGTTTTGTACCATTTCGTCAACAGGATGAATGTGCTTGTTCATCCCAATATACTGGAGTGAGAGAATGTACTTTCTGTGATTGAATTATCAGAGTGTTTAAAGATCGTACCAGATGGCCCTCCAGCATGTTCCAGTTTTTTATGCTAAATTCTTGTAAGAGGGTATATTTCACATTTATTAAATGTTTCCTGTTTTGGGGGGAATGGTCGAAGTCGGAGTAGAACAAACTCAAAACCCTGAACTATCATGCCTCGTTGGAAATGGCAAAGACCGGGATCTTTTGATCCGTGATGTCAAAGTTTGAATTTGAACGATCGTAGTGATTGTTCTAGGAGACAATTCTCCAAAAACTATAAAAAAAAACTTCAAAAACATTGCAATGTTACAACTTAATGCCTTTATTATGCATATGTCACAATATGATGTCCCACATTGTTTCTGAATACGATGTGATCATAATCAGACTTTGATGTCAAGGGTCGGAGATTACAACTTTAATATGATATTCACCACATCTGTTCCACTCAAAAATCCACTTTTATGTCATTTTTCGAAGAAAAAATATGAACTTGTTCAGAAACCTTTTCTGTATGTTTTGATGCAAAGTGTGTAGGGAGTATTTGGTAGCCTGACCCTTCTTGCTGAGGTAAATATATCCACCTTGTTTTCATGTTGTGAACAGTGAACCTGGTCCCTGGTGTCAAATGGTTTCCATTATGGTTGTTGATGTATGACTGTTTTGCCAACTGATACGTATAACTGAAGCGCAAATTCTGGACTAAAATATTGATGTACTTTGAAGTGAGACTTACGGTTGGGCGCATATGCACTCAACTCAACATGTTAGTGTTGTGACGATGCTGCCCATAATTGGGTGACGGTCGAATATGAACTTCTCATTCAATATTAACATCATGCCTTACAGATTCCATGTATTTATACTGGTATTAAATATTCTCTTCTATTTTACCATAACCCTTCAGCTAATTAACCAATACTTAGCTTTACTTCGAGAACAAAGAACTTGTTTAAATTTCTCCATCCAATACCTAGGAATTAATAATTTATCAGATACAGATGGGAACGAGTGGACCGAATTTTATCCTAGGACTGATATAGAAATTAGTTATGGAAATGTAATCAAATGTGTGTATACCTGTGCTGTAACTAATTACCATGGATTTTGTCAAATATTTTTATACCTATACCATATTGTTTATCGAGCTTTGAATGTATTAGATTGTCAAAACTGGTATGGCAGCTACAAGTCATAATATTTGCTTATTTCTCTACATGTGTGTTCAGAAATATTCAAATGTCCCACAATGGTTAGTCTCTGGCTTATAAATTCCTTCACGATTCCACTTGCATGTCAAACTAGTGCAGGATCAGGCATAATATTTCTGTCTGGTCTTCGATTTCAACACAAAAAATACCGGTAGAGATTATACACATTTTCAATGTCTCAATCGAGATTGTATTGAACTTCATCACAGAAAGTGGTGACAATATTTTTATGGGTAAATACTGTACCATTATGTGTTGTAATTGATGTGCAATCCCGTTCTCTAATCCACGAGGTGAATTGTACTGGTATACATGTTTGTACATGTAGATGGCATAATAAAAATGGTTAAAAATCTAAAACTACCGGGTCAGAGTTCATTCTTTTAGCTTATGTACAGAGAGATCGGATCAGATCTGGCTTCCATAAGAAGAAACCAGAATTGTAGTGAGAACTAAGATCATTGGTGAACTGCAATGGTTTCAGAAAAAAAACCCAAAACTAAGGTGTTTTATTACCTTTTATTTACTGGAGGCCACCCAATTAATGCATTTCAGAAAACCAACATTCAAATAGAAATAAGGATCCATATCAATTGGGAATGAAAACTGAACATAGTCTATCCCTAAAAACGACTTCAATTTCAGCTGGCCCCGTGGGGCTTCCGGGGATTGACCTGGGAATGTCATTGTGCACACTGCAGGTCATGGCAAGAATAAGCCTCAGCTCCTCCGAGAGCTTGTCGTAAGAGGCGACTGAGGCATCTGTGGGGTGCCCAGATGTGTGGTTCCCGGGTGTGAGAAGGAATAGGACCCAACGTCGTGATATGACCGAAATATAGTGGAAAGCGACGTTAAATCATATTCACTCACTCGCCCTTAAATTTCAGCTGATGGGAAACCTGAAATTTACACTTTGATTTGAGGTTTTCCGCTATCTTTTGACCTGTATCTCTATTGGCATGGTGCAGAACCCAGTTTTTTGGCTAATTTGAATCAGAAAAGTAAAGAAATTAAATGTTCACAATCTTTTTTACCCCTCAGCCCGATTGGGCTAAGAGGTATAGCTGTCACCCCGTCTATCTGTCCGTCCTCTTTTTCCCCGGACTCTCATATCTTGAGGACTACTGAAGGCATGTCGACGAAACTTCTGTCCAATATAGAATGTAGTTTGTAGATGTGCCTTTTGTATGTTTCATTGGTCAGGTCCTCGTCTGTCCATCCAGTTTTCTGTCCCATCTGCTGAAAGTGACTGATTATGCCCCCCCCCCCCTCTAATTAGAGGGGGGCATATAGCGATCGCTTTGTCCGTCCGTCTGTCCGTCCGAGTTTCTTGGCCGCGCAATATCTCGGTTAATATTCGATGGACAGGATTGAAACTTGCATAGAATGTGGCCAGTATCTCGTAGTTGTGCAGCGTAGAGTTTTTTTTCCGAGTTCCGGTATAATTTTCAAGAGTTATGGCCCTTTTTCTGAAATCTCTGTGAATGGGACTTGTCCAGGCTGGATCTTGATTAATATTGTATGGACAAGTTTGAAATTTGCATGATATGTGGTCAGTGCCCCACAGTTGTGCAGCGTAAAGGGTCTCCCCGTTTCGCTTATATTTTCAAGAGTAATGGCCCTTTGTTCCTGAAATCTCCGTGAATTGGGACTTGTCCAGGCTGGGTCTCGGTTAATATTGTAGGGACAATTATGAAATTTGCAGCATATGTGGTCAGTGCCCTGTAGTTATGCAGCATGAAGTTTCTCCGCGTTTCGCGTATATTTTCAAGAGTTGTGGCCCTTTTTTTCTTCAAATCTTTGTGAATTGGGACTTGTCCGGGCTGGATCTCGGTTAATATTGTATGGACAATTATGAAATTTTCAGGATATGTGGTCAGTGCCCTGTAGTTGTGCAGTGTGAAGTTTCTCCGCCTTTCGCATATATTTTCAAGAGTTATGGCCCTTTTTTCTCGAAATATTTGTGAATTGGGACTTATCCGGGCTGGATCTCGGTTAATATTGCATGGACAAGTATGAAATTTGCATGATATGTGGTCAATGCCCCATAGTTGTGCAGCATGAAGTTTCTCTGCTTTCGGTTATATTTTCAAGAGTTATGATCCTTTGTTTATCAAACCTAAGTGAATGGGATATATTTATTTGTCCAGGCTGGATCTCAGTCCATAACCGATTGGGCTAAGAGGTATAGTTGTCACCCCGTCTATCTGTCCGTCCTCTTTCCCCCGGACTCCCATATCTTGAGAACTACTGAAGGCAGGTCGACGAAACTTCTGTCCAATATAGAATGTAGTTTGTAGATGTGCCTTTTGTGTGTTTCGTTGGTCAGGTCCTCGTCTGTCCATCCAGTTTTCTGTCCCATCTGCTGAAAGTGACTGATTATGCCCCCCCTCTAATCGCGATCGCTTTGTCCGTCCGTCTGAGTTTCTTGTCCGCGCAATATCTCGGTTAATATTTGATGGACAGAACTGAAACTTGCATAGAATGTGGCCAGTATCTCGTAGTTGTGCAACGTAGAGTTTTTTCCGAGTTCCGGTATAATTTTCAAGAGTTATGGCCCTTTTTCTGAAATCTCTGTGAATGGGACTTGTCCAGGCTGGATCTTGGTTAATATTGTATGGACAAGTATGAAAGTCCGGGCTGGATCTCGGTTAATATTGTATGGACAATTATGAAATTTTCAGGATATGTGGTCAGTGCCCTGTAGTTGTGCAGTGTGAAGTTTCTCCGCCTTTCACATATATTGTCCAGGCTGGATCTCGGTTAATATTGTATGGACAATTGAGAAATTTGCAGGATATGTGGTCAGTGCTCTGTAGTTGTGCAGTGTGAAGTTTCTCCGCGTTTCGCTTATATTTTTAAGAGTTATGGCCCTTTTTTCTTGAAATCTTTGTGAATTGGGTTGTCCGGGCTGGATCTCGGTTAATATTGCATGGACAAGTATGAAATTTGCAGGATATGTGGTCAATGCCCCATAGTTGTGCAGCATGAAGTTTCTCTGCTTTCGGTTATATGTTCAAGAGTTATGATCCTTTGTTTATCAAACCACAGTGAATGGGATATATTTATTTGTCCAGGCTGGATCTCAGTCCATAACCGATTTGGACCGGGAAAATGTCATTCTACATTCCAAAGCAGACCACATAGGTCCTGAAGTATGAAATTGCCCCAAAAGGAGTTAATTGGATGCAAAATTCAAAGTTGACTGATCGCTTCTTAATTTCACCACAATATACTCCCAAGGAATGTAGGTCTCATTTTCGGATTTAACGTAAGCCACAGCGACCAGTTGCATCAAAACATTGTATTATCACTTGTTGGTCGATACTTTGAATATGTATTATGCGAGGCATGGCAAAAAAATTGACTGAAATAGAATTTTCATAATCATGAAGGCCTCCACCGACCAATACAGAACAGAACAATGGCGGGGCAGTGTCGGATTAAAGCGGAAGGGGGAGGGCATACAATTGAGCAATCTGATTGCTTCCTTCCTGTGTTACATCTCCTTGGATTATGAGTGGGTGGTTGGGTGGGTTCATGTTCCTGTTGCTTCAATGCATTTTGCTGAGAAGCAACAGGAACTTGATAATGTGATGTCTAGCACTGTAATATCACTTGTCTTTACTGCACCATGTAAGCGTCCTGTCTGTGTCTTGTGCGCTGTCCTCAGTGTTTTATAGGGTGGATGGTTCCATGCTGCTTCAAAGATTTCTTCTTTGAAGTAGCAGGAACACAACTGGGCTGGGTGGTGCTTAGTTGGTTCATCGTGATATACATGTAGCTGAAATATTGTTGAAAGCGACGTTAAATTCTATTCACTCACTCACTCCCTTGGATTATGACGTCAGTTGTGCTTCGGTGTGTCAGGCTTGGCCAAAGCAATTCATTGTCCTGTTATTGTCGCAACTTGGCTGGGTGGTGCTTAGTTGGTTCGTCGCGATATTGTTGAAAGCGACGTTAAATTCTATTCACTCACTCAATCAGCCTTGCTACACATAGCGGGCTCGTAGCCAAGGGGGGGTTTTCTGGGTTCGGGCGAACCCCCCTTTCGGAAATATTCTATATTTTTCTCGTATAAATGCCCTTTTCAAACTGAAGCGAACCCCCTATTTGACCCTTTTCCCATACAGCAAACCCCCTGATGTGCCCTTTTGGAGTGAAGGCGAACTACCCCTCAGTAAACCCTGGCTACGGCCCTGCATAGAAGCTACATGTAGCTGCATCAGAGTGTAAAATTGACCCCAGATATTAGGGTTTCCATTTGAATCCTCCATAATGCAGATATGTACACTCTGTACCAGCCCTGCACATAGATTATTGCAGTACAGTTATTACTCAAACAGTCCGTTTAAATTAAGTCAATGGACGGAAGCTGAGTTTATAATGAGAATATGTTGTAAAACGGTCTCTTCGATGTGCTCCAGGGAATGATGTGAGCGTCGCTAGTCAAAACTATCAGGGATACATACAACCGAATTTGCTCAAATATGGGTATATTCGGCGAGGTCATGAATGTGATTCAGCACTCTTAAAAAAAATTATGACTGGTCTTATAGTTATGCCAAATTCATATTCTGCCATGGTACGGATTTATCAGACAAACCATGGCTAGCTATGATGATATGAATGCATCCACAGATGTGCAGTTAAACATTGCCAGATATTTATCCAGACCTTTTTAGTGCATATTACCAGTAGAGAGCTTCTGCCAATAACTGTATACCTCAGGAGATCATCAATAAAAATAGTCCTACCTCTAAGCTATTGACAACAAATTCAATTATGGTTCGTATATTTTCACTTCGACCCGTCTTTTAACATAGGAAGAAATTTTGAACTGGTGATAGCTAGCATATTTTTTCATGTAATATTTGCCAAATTATACATTATTCTAAGGATAATGAGACTTTCTTTGAATATTGGAAGATATAGTACATATGTATAAAATTGTCAGTTATCACTGGTTCAAAATAATCTCCCTTCTTTGAATATTGGAAGATATAGTACATATGTATAAAATTGTCAGTTATCACTGGTTCAAAATAATCTCCCAATGAGGCAAAGTGAAAATATATGAACCAGTAGCAGATCAGCTGAAGTCTCGGGTCACTGCACAGTCAGGCAGTTCTTTGTTCTCTGAATAATGTACAAAAGGCGGATTGGACAATTATATGATAATTTCCCAAAGAACACGTATCAAAGTCATTTACCAGTACATACAACCCTTCATGGTAGCCGCAACCGAACTTTAGGCTGAATTCCTCTAATTTGTTGACACACAAAAACAAAGCAGCTCTGGTTTTCTTCATGGGTAATTAAAGACTTTGCAGGAATTGTATTTTTTCAACGCTTAACTATTTTAATGGGACTTCTACACCACAGATGCAATATCAACCAGAAAACTCTAGATAGGCTGGAAACTGTAATTCTGCTTAATTGGTCATTCCTACAGATTCCAGAATCAATAATTTCCTTTGATCAGTCCTAACAGCAATCCTTTTACAAAGCTCCTCTGTTCGTCTCCATGTGCACAAATATCTTACAGCTCTCCACTCGGGGAATGTATAGCTTCCTATAAGTAGATTATCATCGTTAAAAGCCGCTCATAATTGCTTTGGTGACCGAGTAATTTCAGCTGAAATTGTCCATGTATTCCAATACAGGGCGGTTTTGTGCCACCGGCTCCTAAATTACCTAGGGTTGCGATACCGACTATTGATTGACTCTTTGGTCGGATGTGTGTACCTAAATTCCCAATAAATGACCTGTTTCTAGATGACAAGAGAGTGTCTTTTCAAGTTTGAACTGAAGAATGTGATCAAACACCAAAACTCAAAGCAAAATCAATCAAACAAACATCATCAAACGCATGCTTTAGGTAACACTTTGATTTCTGTTAGCTTCAGGGTTTTTGTCATGAAGTTCAGGTCCTTTCCACCCAGCAGGCTAGCAAATCAGCAGTCCTGTCAAAATGATCGCAAAATTATGCTATAGATACAATTACAGTTATGTGTACCATAACGGACAAATTCAACGAAATTCAGATAATAGATTGTCGAATTAAATTCCTTGAATCCCGCCATTAAATTTAAGCCATGAAATTATATCCGTCAATTAATGAAATAATGTCATCTAATCCATGAAATCGTGTCCTTTAAATCAAGGAATCTTGTCACTTAACCCAATACCATTCAAATCATGGAATCATGTCATTTAATCCATGGAATCCTGCTATTTAATCCCTGGAATCTTGCCATCTAATTCCTGGAATCCTGCTATTCAATTCACGGAATCGTGCTATTTAAATCATGGAATCCTGTCATTTAATTCATCGAATCATGGTATTTAAATCATACATCATACCATTCAAATCACAGAAGCAATGCCATCTCCATGAAATCAGGTCATTCAATCCATGGATCCTGCCATTAGTCCAGTAAATCTAGCACATTTTTGGGGTCAACCCACCACAAATTGCAACAGAATTTATTTCACTGCTATGCATTTTAGAAAGGTCCCCAGAATAACATACTAAAAAGTCTACAATCCCATATGCATGGGAAATATCTTAAATTTCAAGTAGAAATTTGAGGTATTTTTTCGCGAAATTTCAGTGTTTATCTGTCTCTTGCTCCTAGAAGAAAACCTTGTACTTGGTAGTAAGCGTGAAAGAAATGGGTCATTACTTACACTCATTCCATTCGTTGTCATATCAAGGTTATACTCAGCCTAAAACTAGAGGTTCCGCTTTGACCCTTGAGTTGCCGCTCCGGCATGAAGCCTATGCTGGTTGTTTTTTTAAGCAAAAACATATGTCTCCCCCAACCTTGCCTTGAGTGGGCACATAATTTAAGGGAAAGTGCTATAAAATGAATGTAGCAATAAGTATCCTAAACAAAGCTGCGCATCAAAAAAAAAAATTACAAAGAGGCGATTTTTATTGTTGCAGTAACCCAGTGAGGAGTCAGGATTTATATAGCAATGAGTGGATTGTCGACATCTACAGCATCCAACCAATGAGAAATACATGTAATTGTGAAGCATCAACTATTTCGAAACTGATCACATTATAGGAAAGATGCAAAACATACAAGAGCCACACCTATAGTATACATAGAAGTTTCATGCATCTGCCTTCAGTAGTTTCCAAGATATGGAGTGAACAAAACTTGGACAGACAGATAAGCACATTTTGCATGGACCCACGCAAGCACTAGCTCACACCCAAACCTAATTAGATCATAAGGCCATTTCAATGAAGCTTCCATCTAAGTTTGGTGAAATTCCGTCGAGTAGTTCTCCAGATATCTTGCAGACAAGGTACACTGTATGTATAGACATGAACAATTAGATGGACGGACGGACGATGGACATGGATAAATGCACACACACACCCAAACCTAATCAAATGAGGGGGCTATCCCAATGAACCTTCCATCCAAGTTTGGTGAAATTCTGTCCAGTAGTTCTTCAGATATCTTGCAGAAAGGGCCTGTATATACATATACAAGTACATGGACAGACAGACGGACACCGAACATGGACGAACGCACACACAAACCAAAACCTAATCAGATGAGAGGGCTATCCCAATAAAGCTTCCATCCAAGTTTGGTGAACTTCCATCACGTAGTTCTCCAGATATCTTGCAGACATGGCCTGTATAACCATGTACAAGTAGATGAACGGACGGACGGACACCGGACACGGATGAACGCATGCACACACACCAAAACCTAATCAAATAAGGGGGCTATCCCAACGAAGCTTCCATCCAAGTTTGGTGAAATTCCATCCAGTAGTTCTTAAGATATCTTGCAGACAAGGACTGTATATACATGTACGAGTAGATGGACGGACGGACACCGGACATGGATGAATGCACGCACACACACCAAAACCTCATCAAATGAGGGGGCTATCCCAATGAAGCTTCCTTCCAAGTTTGGTGAAATTCCATCCAGTAGTTCTCAAGATATCTTGCAGACAAGGCAAGGGGACGGACAGATATCCATCCAGACAGCCAGACATCCATCCATCCAGACAGACAGCACAAACACTAGATGTCTCCCCCCAACATAGTTGGGGGAGACATAATAACACCCTTGCACGAAAATATTTATGGAGAAATTCAAAATGGCGGATGTATGGGGTCATTCTAAATCTGAACTTTTTACCATTTTCATGACAGTCCAGGCAATCTGTTTTTTTTAGCTGGACCCAAAACAAATTGCAACAGAATTTTTTTCACTAATATGCATTTCTAATAGGTCCACAGAACAACATACTAAAAATCTACCAAAATCTATTTGGTGGAGATACGACTTTTTCTAAAACAAAGATACACCATCATGTTTCATATAAGAAGGTAGAAAATATTGGTTTGTCTCTCAATAAGGACAGTTTATCATCCAGAAATCCAATCAATACATGATGATCTAGGATACATTATTCTTTGGTGGTGAAAACATTTTCATTCCCAATGGATTTGCTCATAAAAGTAGATAGCAAAACGAGAGTTCAGCACCAGGGTATATAATCATACATGGTAATATCCTGCCAGTTGGCATGATTTCCAGTAGCATTGTTATCCGAAAGGGAATTGGCAAGCTGTGATATATTTTCTTTCAACCTATGACAATCACAGACAATAGTTCCATCAACTTACAAAGATATAACTCTATTATCACAAGCACGTAGCAAGTGTCGGGTCTGACATTCAATAGTGTTTGTACCTTGTTGAAAAAAATGCAGCCTTGCCAATCATTAGACAGGGTTCGTACACCTTGGAGGCCCCAGTTTTCAAGGCCTTTTCAAGGTAATACTTCCTGTTTTCAAGGTATACACTTTTTATGTAATAAAGGAATACAGACAAATTTTCTTTGTTTTCTTACCTTTTTTCACAACCAGTATTCAATGATACATAGACTTTTACTAATGTCTTGCCGAGATATTATTGTTCATACTTAACATTGTTATGCATTGACGATACGCTGCCTATTAAATGTCAGATATGACACTTATGTTCTGTTCTGATGTTTCTGTCACATTAAGATGTACATGATGTCTTGTGGATAGCTTATTTATTTACACACACTGACACAGTCACCCATGTGGCGTTCTCTGAGCCTTGCAGTCCGTAATTGGGCTACTGGTCCTCGTGGTCCGTCTCAAATATTCCATAGGGCTGATATGTGTTTTGCTACGCATGTGGGAAGTCAAGGCTGGACAAGGCTGACTCGCCCATTTTGCCGACATCAATATCTTTCTTACACACAGCACACACAGCTTTGCGTTTATCTGCATGCTGGCAAAGCCAGTCCTTATACTTGTCATCCTTTAGCCAATTTATATTGAAATTTCCACAATTTGTATTTAGCAGATGATGTTCAACGTCAAAAACGAAACAATTTTCAAAAGCCGCCAAAAACCACTTCGTTCTGCTGGACCTGTCGGAAACCCGAAGAATATCCATTCGGCATGAAAACTCAATGGAAGTCTGGGGTTCGCGATGTAGCGGGCCCACGTGATCAGGTGACATTATATATATTCATTGCGCAGAAGCGGTGACCGAGATTCAAACAGTCGGGAACCCTCCGTTCACTTACAAGAGCCTACTTCAAGTGAGTTTTCTGATTTCCACGGAGAACCTGTATACCGTGGATAGTCTCCCTTTACACAGTGTGACAACAATTTGAGAAAATAATCTTATGGTCATAATCGGGGCTTATTTTTGCTAACGGATGACAAAGGGCGACTCTCAACTTTACAGAATTGACAACAACATGCTGAGAATTCCCGTTTTCAAGGCAAGGTACATGACCCGATTTCCCATTTTTCAAGGCATTTCAAGGCCTTGAATTTTAAATTGTCATTTTCAAGGCAATTCAAGATTTTCAAGGTAGTGTGCGAACCATGATTAGAGAGAGAAATTAGATTCAACGTCGCGTTTAGCAATAGTTAAGATATATAACGACAATCTGCCAAACATTTATGATCCATCACAATTGTTTGTAAGACAAATGTTGTTGCTGAAAGAAGAATAATTATGCAGATCCTAATATATCATTTAATTATCAAACAAATAATACTTTGAATTATAGGCAAAGTTCACGGCATAACATATCAAGTTTCACTGTACATTCTGGTTCATGGTAACATTATTAGGGGAAGTGACTTCTCATACATATAGTTGATGTCTATTATTGTTATTCCTCATGAACACTGCCATAAGTTGAGGAATATTTCACAGCACTATCAATCCCAATACCAGTCTTCATCAATGTCAATTTCAAAGGTCTGGGTTTGATGAGTTTGCACAGCTCAGTCGTTGAACTTGAACAATCCAGGCCATGATCCTTACAGGCACATCTGCTTCAGCTGCAATCCTTCTTGCAGTTCCACCTGATAACCTCAAGTAACCCCTGAAGCTGGTGGCAGATCAGTTTTCGCAGGGAGAAACCGATTGAATTGTCCACTCTCATTTTTGTGGCTGCAATGGATGGTCTTCCCCTCCAGTCAATTCTTTCATCTGGGTTACTAATGTATAAAAATATAAGCGTTTTCTATGCTGCTGCAATAAATGACCTTCGTCGGGACTCCCATGACCTGGATGAACACTTCAGCTTCTTGGCGAAATAACTCAGTGACAGTTGTCTTCTTCAAGGCAGCACCTTTGTCAATGCCATATGGTCGGAATACTGTGTCACAGCCCAGAATGGCATGCACAAGCAACATATTTGTACAGACTTGCATTCCCAGCACAGCCTTAGTCTTCTTGACATTCCAAACTCTCCGGCCTCGCTAGTGACATGGTCATTCAGTCAAAGAAAGACGAATTCCTAGCAAACAACGTCAACAAGTAGCAGTTCATTACTCTTATGAGTGACCAGTTGGAAAGGGCGGGATGTTTCATATGCAGATGTTTTTTATTGTAAAAGCTGTCGTTTAATCGACTGAAAGCATCAAAACTTTGGTTGGTTATGATATTGACCTGTTAGTAAGTTCTGCTGTTTTCAAGCAGATATGGATGACAATGACATCTACTAGCTTTCAGCCAAGAGAGAATGCAAAGAAACGGATAGTTTGGAATGTCAAGAAGACAAAGGCTGTGCTGGGAATGTAAGTCTGCACAAATATGCTGTTTGTGCATGCCATTCAAGGCTCAGTGACACAGCTACTGACCATATGGCATTGGCAAATGTGCGGCCATAAAGAAAACAATGCTCAATGAGCTATTTCGCCAACAAGCTGAAGTGTTCAACCAGGCCACCGGGAGTCACGATTGAGGTTATCTATTGCAGGTGCTTGTGTATTTATACGATGGTAACCCTGACGAAGCAATTGGCTGCATGAGATACAAGTGTTTCTGTGACAAAAACGAACCATATATGTGCAGGTACAATTACAACACATATAAGGGAAGTGGGAAGCGGTGCCGACATACTGGCATTCAAAACCTTCCACCAACATCAGCATCAGCTAAGTACCAAGGTTCGCGTGTTTAGAGTGGAAAGGGGAAGACCATCCATTGCAGCCACAAGAATGAGGGTGGACGGCTTCTCTCTGTGAAAACTGAACTGCCACCAGTTCCACTGGCACTCTTTGAGGTTATCAGGTGCAACCGCAAGAAAGATTGCAACTGAAGAAGATGCATCTGTAGGAGCATGGCCTGTATTGTTGAAAATGTAAAATGAAACATGGTAAATGGCATGGTAGAACGTCATGGTGGTAGAACATCAAGTTTGCCTATAATCTAGATTATGATTTGTTTGATAATTAGATGATAGGATCTGCATAATTATTATTCTTTCGTCAAAACATATCGGACACACAATTGCGATAGATCATTAATGGTTTGCAGAGCTGTATTATTCAACAAGGCACATGTTGTGATAATAGAGAGATATCTCCATTAGTGGGTTTGTGGAAATATTGTCTGCGACAGTTATCGGTTGAAGGAAAATATATCACCGCTTGTCATTTCATTTATTTTGGGAGAGAATTCCTCTTTCAGATGATTATGCTAATGGCAAAAATGTTAACTGACTGAATATTACGATGTATAATTCATATAGCCTGATGCTGAACTATCAGTTTGCTATCTACGCTTATGAGCAAATCCACCGGGAAGACACAGGTTTTCACCACCATGGCATACTGTACCCTGGGTCATGTATTAATTGGATTTCTGGGATGATAAACTGTCCTTATTCATGGAAAAAGACAATACTCTACCTTGCTTATACGAGGCATAATGACCTATTATGTATTATAAAATGGTGTATCTTTGTTTTCAAAAAAAGTCATATCTCCACCATATAGATTTTGGTAGACTTTTAGTATGTTGTTCTGAGATGAAAACAATTCTGTTGCAATTTGTTTTGGGTCCAGCTAAAAAAAACCAGATAGATTGCCTGGACCGTCATGAAAATGGTAAAAAGTTCAGATTTAGAATGACCCCATACATCCGCCATTTTGAATTTCTCCATAACTATTTTCGTGCAAGGGTATTATTTTAGGCCGAGTATAACCTGGATATGATAACGAATGGAATGAGTGTAAGTAATGACCCATTTCTTTCACGCTTAGTACCAAGTACAAGGTTTTCTTATAGGAGAAAGAGACCGGTAAATACTGAAATTTCGCGAAAAATACCTCAAATTTCAACTTGAAATTTAATATATTTCCCATGCATATCTGTGTGTAGACTTTTAGTATGTTATTCTAGAGACCTTTCGGAAATGCACTGCAGCAAAAACAATTCTGTTGCAATTTGTGGTGGGTCAAACCTCAATTTGACTGGACTAATTCAATCCATGGAATTAAGTCATTCGAATCATGGAATTATGCCATTCAATTAATCCATGGAATCCGGACATTCAATTCATGGAATCATGTCATTTAGTCCATGGAATCATGCCATCTAATTCATGGAATCATGCAATTCAATTCATGAAATCTACCATTTAAATTCTGAATCCTGCTATTTAAATCATGGAATCATGTCGTTTAACCCATGAAATCATGCCATTATCAGGGAATCATGCCATTCAAGTCAGGGAACCATATCATTCAATTCATGGAATCATATCATTCAATTCATGGAATCATGCCATTTAATCCATGGAATCATATCATTCAATCCATGGAATCATATCATTCAATTCATGGAATCGTGCCATTTAATCCATGGAATCATAGCATTCAATTCATGGAATCATACCATTTAATTCACGGAATCATATCATTCAATTCATGGAATCATATCATTCAATCCATGGAATCATGCCATTTAATCCATGGAATCATATTCAATCCATGGAATCATATCACTCAATCCATGGAATCATATCATTGGGCTCCGTCCATAGTTGCGGATTTTTGGCCCCCCTCAAAATCTTTGAAGTTAATATTCCACCAGGTTTGACCCCATGAGAATTTTTATTGGCTTATTGTTTATTAATATTTGTAATATCATTCAGTTGACTGGTTGATTTGCTTCAAATCAATACATGGTATTTTGCCAGTTAGATTGGCCAATGCTTCTCTATGAAGATGGAAGTGCGAAAGTGTGGCTGTAAATTGGGGCCTTTTTCTGCTTGCGAGCACATGGTATATTTTGCAGTGGGAAAATGAGCTTGAAATCCGCGTGGTCGACCCCCTATTTTCTTTGCCAATTTTTGTTGATCCTTCGACTGGGCACAGTGTCGGTGAGTTTCAAAGCAATCGATTGTCAAGTTTTTTCTGTGATGGGGAGAGAATATGACCTATTTTGGGCCAAATTTAGAGGATTTTCCTGAAGTTTGGGGCATGTTCAGTAGGGGTTATGGGGACCCTGATTTCGGTCAGCTATGTTTACATCTGTCTCAGCTTCATGGCAAGAGCCTACTCTTTCAGAAAATATATAGTTCTATGGGGGTTCTCTCAAAACACGGTTGCTGTTTGGCATATAATAAACCAGCCTACTGTTTAATTTCAGATGCCTTGGCTCTTCTATAGACTGCAACCTATATGACAGAACAGGCATTTTCTCAGGTAACATTAAATTTGCATATCTGACTCGAAATTTTCCATCCAGAACTACTATTGTTTACTATCAAGTTGAACACAATTTAAAACAATGCTATTCACACTCAACACAGGACTGAAATTATTGAACCAGCACAGGGGCTTGGACTAGAAAGGGGGGAGGGGTAACTCTTAGCATGGCCAGAAAATATCTGTTACAAGATGTGTAGAATTGCCAACATCAATGTTGGTGTTTTATCGGGAGGGGGTGTCAATTGTCCCAGGAATTTCCCAGAAGTTTTAGTGTCACAGAATAATTCCTCTGGGACCATTAAAACAGCCCTACCCCCCCCACCCCCCACCCCTTCCCATAAAACCAGCATTGGAGATGGCAATACTATACACAATGTAACAGATATTCCCCTGTCATGCTAAGAGTTATCCACCCCTCCCCCCTTCTAGCCCAAGCTCCTGTGCTGGTTTCATAATTCCAGTCCTGTGTTGGGTGTGAATATCATTGTTTTGAATTGTGTTCAACATAATAGTAAACAATATTAGTACTGAATGCAAAATTTTCAGTCAAATATATTCAAATTTGACATAGCGGTCCAGCCTGACAAAATGGCGTCGCAAAAACTGTCAAAATATGAATGGGGTAGGGGGAAAGTTGTGGCTCTGTTTTATCTTAATATGACTTTCAACCATTGACTGTCATATACCATTATACTTGTACAGACCCATAAATTGAAGTGAATAGATAAAAATAAATTCACAAAAAGTACCCTTCACTTAAAGGGCTCAGTCCATAGTTGCGGATTTTTGGTCCCCCTCAAAATCTTTGAAGTTAATATTCCACCAGGTTTGACCCCATGAGAATTTTTATTGGCTTATTGTTTATTAATATTTGTAATATCATTCAGTTGACTGGCTGATTTGCTTCAAATCAATACATGGTATTTTGCCAGTTAGATTGGCCAATGCTTCTCTATGAAGATGGAAGTGCGAAAGTGTGGCTGTAAATTGGGGCCTTTTTCTGCTTGCGAGCACATGGTATATTTTGCAGTGGGAAAATGAGCTTGAAATCCGCGTGGTCGACCCCCTATTTTCTTTGCCAATTTTTGTTGATCCTTCGACTGGGCAGTGTCGGTGAGTTTCAAAGCAATCGATTGTCAAGTTTTTTCTGTGATGGGGAGAGAATATGACCTATTTTGGGCCAAATTTAGAGGATTTTCCTGAAGTTTGGGGCATGTTCAGTAGGGGTTATGGGGACCCTGATTTCGGTCAGCTATGTTTACATCTGTCTCAGCTTCATGGCAAGAGCCTACTCTTTCAGAAAATATATAGTTCTATGGGGGTTCTCTCAAAACACGGTTGCTGTTTGGCATATATAAACCAGCCTACTGTTTAATTTCAGATGCCTTGGCTCTTCTATAGACTGCAACCCATTCAATTCATGGAATCATGCCATTTAATCCATGGAATCATATCATTCAATCCATGGAATCATATCATTCAATTCATGGAATCATGCCATCTAATCCATGGAATCATATCATTCAATCCAGGGAATCATATCATTCAATTCATGGAATCATGCCATTTAATCCATGGAATCATATCATTCAATCCATGGAATCATATCATCCAATTCACGGAATCATGCCATTTAATCCATGGAATCATGCCATTTAATCCATGGAATCATATCATTCAATCCATGGAATCATATCATTCAACCCATGGAATCATATCAATCAATTCATGGAATCATGCCATTTAATCCATGGAATCATGCCATTCAAGTCATGGAATCATGCTATTCAAGTCCTGGAATCATGCCATTTAATCCATGGAATCATACCATGAAACCCTGCCATTCAATCCATGGAATCGGGTCATTTATTCCATGCCATTTAAACCATGGAATCATGCCATTCAATACACCATGATTTAAACCATGGCATCATTTGAACCAATGGAATCATGCTCATGATCATGCCATTTATGTCTGGGAATCCAATTATCTAACCTGTATGTCATATACATGTAATTCATGGAATCATGCCATTTCATTTGTGGTACAACTATATCCTTTGATCATGCCATGTGAATCAAGGAATCAGGCCACTGCAAATTCAAGAGGCCCTCCATATGGCATTTAAAACATTGAATAGTGCCATCTACATGTAAATCATGGAATCTTGCTACATGTATTTCAGTTGTGATCGTTCCATTTAAATCAGGAAATCATGCTATTTAAAGAGCTAATGCACTCATTTTGAAAATAGACATTAAATAACACTGAACCGCAAAGCTGTCAGATTGGCAGGAAAAGTAAATAAGTGTCTGATGCGACGTCAAAAAGAGAGCACTATGATGTTAGAGTATGCCACACAGCTTTCAAAACAGCACCCGATGTCGAAGGCTTTGATGTTGGGAATGACACTACGTAATATGATGACGAAGAATCAGGCACCATCTCCAGCTGCCTTTTCTCCTTTGTTTTTGAGCAGTTGACTAAAATCAGACCTGCAAAGTTGTCACAAAGAAAAGCATTTGTCATAACTACCTACTTTTTCAACTTATTCGACAGCTCTAGCTGTCAAGTGTTATTTGATACATATTTTCAAAATGAGTAAATTAGCTCTTCATCATGAAATCCGTAAGAGACATCTGACTGGGGCATTTCTGGGACCACCGGGTGTGAAAAGAAATAGGTCCCCTTATCAGAACTATGGGATGAACATTTAAATAATGCCACTAGCTGTATAGGATAACCTGGACCATCTTTTTGTTTCCCATGTCTAGCTTGAGATCATTCTAATAACTATTTTACGAGTTTTGTCTATCAGCTTAGACATCTGCTTTAGGACAATCCAGTAAATGGATCTGCCATAAAAAATGGAGACGATCGCATGCAGACTGACTTGCTGATTTATCAGGAGTGTTAATAGGCTATATATAGAGTGGACTTGAATATGAAGAAAAGAAATCGAATTTTTAGTGGCAAGCCTACTTGGCTGCGTTCCAAATTCTTGGCTTTCGGGGAAATATCGATCAATAAATTAGGATGGAGAAAAATACATCTTGGGGAGAACATATAATTCTTTCTCCAGTTTCAGGAGCGAAGCAGGAAGTCAATTTTGTGCAGCTCGTGCAATTTCTAGCTATACAACAGCAATATTTTTTAAAAAACATCGGTCTAATACTAATCTATATTTAGAAAGTTTATTCTGGAACATCACATGAAAATAGAATAGCACGAACGAAAGAGAACTAGTATGTTGCTTTTGACATAGTTGCTCCAAATAACATCTCTAGAATCCAAATGTACTTTATCAAATCCCATCTTACCCCTTGGGCAAATTTTGCCCGAAGGCTATTGTCGTTGTCGGCATCGTCTGTCAGTCCGTCTTTCTTGAGATCAATTTAGTACAATATTTAATGAATGGTTATATCTACATTATCCAAATTTATACCACATTTGCCTGGACCTGAAGTCTATTGAATATCACAGACCTTGACCCATTTTGTAAAGGTCAAATTCTATACGTTAAGTCTATATGTCAAGTTTCCAAATTCATGTTCCATATGCAATTAAGCTAGAAATAGACCAGAAAATTGTTGGAAGATGACCGACCTTGGTCGCCATTTCCAAGATTCCAAATTACTTGATTTGATTACAAGTTATATAGGAGAGTACATTTAGAGCTAAGAATTTGGTCATGCTCTACCAGAACCTTTCAAGCTTCAACAACTGCACAATGACCAGACCTTCAAAAAATAAAAACTCGAGTAATCCTTGTCCCTGCCATCGATACCATAGACAGTATTGGCAACACGAAAGGTTTATAAAAGGTTGTATTTAAAATTGTAAACTGAATGATGGGAAATTTTGTTTGAGTATTGGGTGTTTAAAACATTTCTTATATTATCTGAGAATTGAAAAGAAATGATTTGACAGTTTACATCATTTTTGATGAAGAAATGGAGATGTTTCAAAATAAGTGAGAGTTTTGAAATCTAAACAGTGTGAAATGTGGTAAATAGCGACTGTGTGATAATGTGTACATCATATGTCATGAAGGTTGCCGAAAAAACAACAAGCAAATGCTATGCAGCCATTGCTACTCTTATACTGATGACAATCACAGCCATTACATACCAACACACTGCCCAAGTCCGATGTCAATCATACAAGTAGTTTTCCGCTACTGCAGTCACAAGCTTATGAAGCCTGGCTGAATAGATGTCAAGGCATTATTTTTTTAATTATTGCTGCCACAAGGAAAGTGCGATCTAATGACGGAATGACGAAACAATGAATTGACAGAACAATTATGATGGAGGGAACAAATTCCGAAGTCCCCCTCTGGTGTCCGGTAAAAGACAAAAACATGATGTAGAACCCAGTGCTTGGAACCCTCAGCCTTAAATAAACATTGTTTAATATGGCACCATACCAACGGTTGAATGAAAGATCAGGATTTTGAACACTGTAAGGCGATCAGGCTTCGCCGAGGAACTGTACTGAATAAGTTAAAAACATTCCGATATAGGTTTATGGCCCGGGCAAATATGTATGACAGTATGAATCAAGGTTGAGGCAAAAGGAGTAAGAGTATGCGATTTAACATCACTTTCAACAATATTACAGTCAGATCACGACATTTCGGTCCTATTTCTTTTCACACCTGGGGGTCCTGGAAATCCCACGGGTGCCTCTTACGACACAGTCTGAGGAGCCGAGGCCCTTATCTCAATGACCTGGGTGTGCACAGTGACACCCCCATGACAGAGGGAAAAAAAACAAAACGAGAGATCCTGAAGGATCTTGGCGCCCACCATTGTCCAATGATTGTAAGCTAATGACAAGAGGATCTTTTTGTTCATTGATACTAGGAACAAGCAATTGATTTGTAATTTTGTTTACAGAATTTCGAATTTGAGCGAAAAAGCTCGAAAAAGGGACACTGGAAAACACCAATATATCATCTTTCTAAGTTTCAGGAGTTTCAAGATTTCTAGAAACTACTTATGTCGGTTGAAATGAGCAAAGTTAGTCTGAAAGTGAATGTACATGTACGGATCCTTCGTCTTCGTTTTGTAGTATTTTATTTTAATTTTTTATTTTTGCACGTGTCATCATTGGGTACTGGAAACGAAGACAAATGTCTTTGACACTTTGGCATGAGCTATGAAGCATACTTAAGATTTTATAATTAGGAACGAATGCTAATTCTGTTCTGTTTACTGTGCTAGTTTAAGATATCTCTTTTAAGATACCATGCTCGAAAAAAGTAAGATGGTACAACACTTAATACTGAAGGGATCCGGTCCCCGCAGTAAATTTGAAGCTTCGAAAGTGTCTGAATCCTGATTATCTCCCTTGGATCGAAACATGCAGTAGTTTACAGTTGTCGAGTTGTGACGTTGTGTCACAAGAGTGACGTCCCTTCATGTAGCCGACCCGCCGGCAGACGAAACGGTGGGGCAGTTCACTTGCAAACTGCATGGACTAAAGAAAATTTGAAGAAATACATTTTAATTCCGACTTATTTGAACTCCTTAATATGGAAGGTGAAGGTACGGATATTCTTTATAGTCAATAGGCCCCACCGTTTCATCCGCCGACTCCTGTGATGCAACGTCACAACTCGAGAATACCGTATTGATTTGACGCATAACTTGGATTTTCGAATCGGAGCAAAAAAGGTATCTTGAACAACCAGGCCCCATGTGAGACCTGTGTACCAAATTTCAGAAAGATCCATGCAGTACTTCTTGAGAAATCATGGTAACAAAGTTTCATGGGGAAATCCAAGATGGGCGCCTAGTGGCCATATTGGATTTTCGAATTGGATCGAAAACGGTATTTTGCACAACTAGACCCCAAGGGGAACCTATGTACCAAATTTGAGAACGATCCATACAGTACTTCCTGAGGAATCACGATAACAAAGTTGCATGGGGAAATCCAAGATGGCCACCTGTTTGCCATATTGGATTTTCAAATCGGACCAGAAAAGGTATCTTGCACTACTAGACGACAAGGGGAACCTGTGTACCAAATTTGACGAAGATCCATACAGTAGTTCCTGAGAAATCGCAATAACAAAGTTTCGTGGGGAAATCCAAGATGGCCGCCTGATGGACATATTGGATTTTGGAATCGGACCAGAAAAGGTATCTTGCACAACTAGACCCCAAGGAGAACATGTGTACCAAATTTGAGAAAGATCCATGCAGTACTTCCTGAGAAATGACAATAACAATGTTTCATGAGGAAATCCAAGATGACTGCCTGGTGGCCATATTGGATTTTCGAATCAGACCAGAAAAGGTATCTTGCACAACTAAACCCCAAGGGGAAGCCATGAACAAATTTGAGAAAGATCCATGCAGTAGTTCCTGAGAAATCGCGATAACAAGGTTTCATGGAGAAATCCAAGATGGCCGCCTGAAAGGCCCATTCTCACGCTGCGATTTGTTGTAACAACTCGGCGGGGAATCCCCCGATTTGTAGTATGCAACTAATCGCATGAAATAGGGCCGCTTCTATTTCATACGACTTGTAGCATGCGACTAAAATCGTACGAGTGTTCTCACGATGCAACCGAGTTGTATGCTACAAGTTGTTACTACAAATCGCACTGTGAGAATGGACCTTAAGGGGAACCTGTGTACGAAATTTGAGAAAGATCCATGCAGTACTTCCTGAGAAATCGCGATAACAAAGTTTCATGGGAAAAAATTCAAGATGGGTGCCTGGTGGCCATACTGGATTTTCGAATCGGACCAGAAAAGGTATCTTGCACAACTAGACCCCAAGGAGAACCTGTGTACCAAAATTGAGAAAGATCCATGAAGAAGTTCCTGAGAAATCGCGATAACAAGGTTTCATGGGGAAATCCAAGATGGCTGCCTGGTGGCCATATTGGATTTTCAAATCGGACCAAAAAAGATATCTTGCACAACTAGACCCCAAGGGGAACCTGTGTATCAAATTTGAGAAAGATCCATGAAGTACTTCCTGAGAAATCGCGATAAAGTTTCATGGGAAAATTCAAGATGGGTGCCTGGTGGCCATACTGGATTTTCGAATCGGGTCAGAAAAGGTATCCTGCACAACTAGATCCCAAGGGGAACCTGTGTACCAAATTTGAGAAAGATCCATACAGTACTTCCTGAGAAATGACGATAACAATGTTTCATGAGGAAATCCAAGATGGCTGCCTGGTGGCCATACTGGATTTTCGAATCGGACCAGAAAAGGTAACTTGCACAACTAGACCCCAAGGAGAACCTGTGTACCAAAATTGAGAAAGATCCATGAAGAAGTTCCTGAGAAATCGCGATAACAAGGTTTCATGGGGAAATCCAAGATGGCTGCCTGGTGGCCATATTGGATTTTCAAATCGGACCAAAAAAGATATCTTGCACAACTAGACCCCAGGGGGAACCTGTGTACGAAATTTGAGAAAGATCCATGCAGTACTCCCTGAGAAATGACGATAATGTTTCATGGGGAAATCCAAGATGGCTGCCTGGTGGCCATGTTGGATTTTCGAATCGGACCAAAAAAGGTATCTTGCACAACTAGACCCCAAGGGGAACCTCTGTACCAAATTTGAGAAAGATCCATACTGTAGTTCCTGAGAAATCGCAATAACAAGGTTTCATGGGGAAATCCAAGATGGCTGCCTGGTGGCCATATTGGATTTTCGAATCGGACCAAAAAAGGTATCTTGCACAACTAGACCTGTGTACCAAATTTGAGAAAGATCCATAAAGTAGTTCCTGAGAAATCGCGATAACAAGAATTGTTTACGGACGGACTGACGGACGGACGACGGACCACGGACGAAAAGTGATTAGAACAGCCCACCATCTGGTGATGGTGGGCTAAAAATGGAGCCTGGACAGTTAGTGCACATCCAGAAGGTACTGAGCATGAAGCAAGAAATTTTCAAATTTATTCAAGAAGGACTACCCTTTACCAGGATGCAATACAAGGGTGAGTGAGTGAGTAGGATTTAACGTCGTTTTCAACATTGTTTCAGTCATATCATGACGGTGCCTACATGTGCCAGAACACGAGAGTGTCCACAGTTCCTATTATTCTGGACACTGATCAGCCCAGCCAGTACAGCACCCGGTCACCCATCCAAGTATTGACCGAGCTCAACGCTGCTTAACTTCGGTGATCCGACGAGACAATACAAGGGTCAAGGTAAAGGCAGATATAGGTAAAGTGCAATAAATGTGGCACAATATGCTTAGAACGAGTAATGCCATTTTCGAAGTTGTCCATCAAATAGTAATTCCCGGTGGACTGGATAAAGTGACATTAACTATGTGGAAAATCATCAAAACGGGTACAAAATTTGATAGTGCACACCGGCGAAGTGCAAAGAATCTTACATCCAAGCTTTGAAGTTGTCTAATAGTAAGCCGGATATGAGCTGGACAACAAAATATTGATGTGTGGGATGAAGGGCCATAACTCTATGGAAAAAATCATTGAAATGCATAAAAAAAATGTGACAGTGCACATCGACAAGGTACTAAGTATCTTCCATTTCAGTTTTATAGTTGTCCGTCAAATAGTATACTAACAAAGACTTGGATTGGACAAGAAATCGCCGGATGGGATGAAATACTAAGGATCTTCCATGTAAGTTTTGATATTGTCCATCTAATAATAACCGAGGTAAGGACCGGAGAAGAAACTGTTGGCAACGATTTGGTGTAAGACTCACGAAATACAATTGACAAAGGATCTGCTGCAAGTTGTATTGTCAGTCTTTTGTCCAGGATATTACCTTTTCAATGGGAGGTCTTACACCAAAGTCTTGCCAAATTGTTGAAGGATGGACGTATGACTGTACGACCATACGAACAGGACGATTACAAGACCCCAAAGCCCGAGTGAGTGAGTGAATGAATAGAATTTAACGTCGCTTTCAACAATATTCAGCTATATCACGATGAACCAACTAAGCACCACCCAGCCCAGTTGTGTTCCTGCTACTTCAAAGAAGAAATCTATGAAGCAGCATGGAACCAGACACCCTCCATCCACCCTATAAAACACGGAGGACAGCGCACAAGACACATACAGGACGCTTACATGGTGCAGTAAAGACAAGTGATATTACAGTGCTAGACATCACATTATCAAGTTCCTGTTCCTTCTCAGCAAAATGCATTGAAGCAACAGGAAACTGAACCCACCCAACCACCCGCCCCCAAAGCCCGATACGCCGAGGGATAAACACCAATGAAGTAATTCCTTTTCATTCTCTCCACCATGCCAATGATGGACAATATTACACATAGACTTGCTAAAATCATGACTGCGCGTATGATGGCGCACACATTTTAAACAAACGGACCCAATTACTGGCTCGACTCTTCCAGTAAAATGGGCTTTGTCGTAATTCTTCAATAAACCATTCAGATATGGATACTTGGCACATGACAAAGACTTTATGGTATGATTATATAGGTTTATTTATGAAATGTATACCTCAGTTGCTATGGATACCAGCTGTATATACAAATCCTGGATTTATTAAAAAAACAGGAACTACATAGATGCATATGAAGCGAATTTGTATGATGGGATTTCAGCCATACAATAATTTCAGATGTGGAAAACGGCAAATAAGAGCGATCAATAATGCTTTGAGCAAAGAAAAAATGTGTATTGCAAAATAACCTCTTTGGAAAATTTTGGAGTAAAACTGTTGCATACAGATGTGTTTCCTCTAAGCCAACACACATACAGTTCTTTTACATACCCATGCAATTCCATTTAACCAATTTGGTTCTTGATATTTTTTTCCAAATTTTGAAAGAAATTATTTTTTTTTCCAAACTCAGGGAAGGAATCTCATTTCCTTGATTCTTTCAGTGTTAGTCATTCAGTACTAGTCCATGGAAACAAGATTTGATCAAAAAAATATATTCCATACAGCTTTCTCTCCCGCCATTCGATATTCAGACAATTTCTTCATTTTACACCTTAATTACAGATAGACAATAAGTTTGGAATACAATAAATTATCATCCTTCCGTTACAGGATGAGAAATTTCCCATCATAAAATCTGTGGGTGATCAAATTAATTAAAACAGGAAGTCGAAAAAATTGAATCATGAAGATAATCCATCATTTCCCCATTCTTGTAATCATTTTAGACCGTGACCAAAGATATTGTCCACAAAATTAGGAGCAATTGAATGTGAGGAACCAAAAATTCCATCACAAAACAGATAATTTATTGCCTTCTGCAACCAGTACATCAGTACTAAATAACTCTGATGAAAGAGTGGTCTCCCCTGATGTGACAAGTTTACAAGAGTTCTGGGCCTTGATTGTGATACTGGAAGTCCTGGGAGTCCATATTTTTTGTCATTTTACCGAGTTCAATGGCCAGTGAAAAATGTTACCATCCTATTCTTAAATCCTTTTAGCCGTCTTTCAATGATTTGAGTGACATTTCATTTCGATAACATTGTCTAACAAGGCATTTTATACATGAATTGTACGAGGAAAAAAAGGAGCAATTTTCGTCTTTAAAAAAAACATGAGATTGATCTAATCAAAACCCCTCGGCTTTCCCAAAGTGATTGTGGCCCATGTGTATTGTGAATTGGGGAAGAGATAGTTCTATGTGGGATGATCAAGATATACCGGTAGTTGGTTACATTCAGGCATATAGGACAGAAATAGAAAAATTATATATCTGTAAAGGGGCATAACTCTGTAAAATATGGGTCGAGGGGAGCCACTTGCGATAGGCGTCTGACTTAGCACTCTGTAAAATAAGAACCGAGACGAATAAGCTGTACCCAACATGGATCTGCAGATTTAACTTGTACATTCAGCTGCAGATAACAAAATTGCAGATTATTACATCCGAAAGGGGCATAACTCCATAAGCCGAGGCGAGTAATCCTTTGTTGGCTTGTAGAATACAACAATATAAATAAGTTTCCAAAATATAGTAGCTATACCGAACACAGTTCTGCAGATATAGTTGGTTACATTCAGGCAT
The DNA here is from genome assembly GCA_036873755.1 of Hanleya hanleyi. Classification (NCBI taxonomy): domain Eukaryota; kingdom Metazoa; phylum Mollusca; class Polyplacophora; order Lepidopleurida; family Hanleyidae; genus Hanleya; species Hanleya hanleyi. The sequence continues at coordinate 34,907 of JAVTVY010056846.1, read as the reverse complement.
ATAGGGCAGAAATAGAAATTAATATATCAGTAAAGGGGCATAACTCTGTAAAGTATGGGCCACTTTCGATAGGCGTCTGACTTAGCACTACTGTAAAATAAGAACCGAGACGAATAAGCTGTACTGAACACAGATCTGCAGATATACATGTAACTTGTACATTCAACTACAGATAACAAAATCGAAGATTATTACATCCGAAAGGGGCAGAACTCCATAAGCCGAGGCGAGTAATCCTTTGTTGGCTTGTAGACTACAACAATATAAATAAGTTTCCAAAATATAGTAGCTATACCAAACACAGTTCTGCAGATATAGTTGGTTATACACGTATTCAGGCATATAGGACAGAAATAGAAATTAATATATCTGTAAAGGGGCAAAACTCTGTAAAATACCATCCTATTCTTAAATCCTTTTAGTCGTCTTTCAATGATTTGAGTGACATTTCATTTCGATAACATATTTTAACAAGGCATTTTATACATGAATTGTATGGGGGAAAAAGGAGCAAGTTTCGTCTTTAAAAAAAACATGAGATTGATCTAATCAAAACCCCTCGGCTTTCCCAAAGTGATTGTGACCCATGTGTATTGTGAATTGGGGAAGAGATAGTTCTGTGTGGGATGATCAAGATATACCAGTAGTTGGTTACATTCAGGCATATAGGACAGAAATAGAAAATTTAATTATCTGTAAAGGGGCATAACTCTGTAAAATATGGGTCGAGGGAAGCCACTTTCAATAGGCATCTGACTTAGCACTAGATAAATAAGTGTTGAAAATTTGGTGGTTGTATCTGAAGCGGTTTTGCCTAAAATGCTCTAACGAACGGACGGACGGACGTACATGGCCACAACAATACCCCGAAGCCAAAATGGCTGAGGGGTAAAAAACAGAATACATCGAGCCCCAATGCTGCATCTTTGGCAGTCATCTCTTACACCAAAAGCTAGGCTATAAACTCATAGGTGAAAATATCTCAGTACAATTTTAGATCCCTAACTTTTAACATACTTAGCTCTTCTATCCTAGCTCTTGCTTACAAGAGCACACAATTGAAAACAAATTCAAAATCTTGGTACTGATAACAACTTCTGGACATGAACATCCAGATTTCAGATCCAACAGTTCAAATATTCCTCTAACCAAATATGGATGAAAGTATATCATATTTTTGCCTGTAAGGTAGCATTTGTGTTATTTGTAGTTATTCCTGAGAGTCCCCAACCAAGGCATGAGCACAGGAAAGTTTACATGCAGACATTATTCTCCTCCACTGATTACTGCAGGCAATCTGAAACTACGAAAGTACCAATTGCCAACAATTCTTGACACCTGGGCCTTGAAACAAATATATTCACCACAAAAGTACACTCAAATGCAATGTAAATGACAGCTTGTGGACACCTCTTTTAACTTGTAATATCATGTACCAGTACTCATGAAGAGCTGGAGAAAATATTTTTTTCATGATCAGCAAGTTAATTATTGCTCCTCTCATGAGCAATTTGTTCAAGTGCATGTTGTGAGGGGGACATTAAACTATTATGCAATGAAATCAATCAAGTATTTCATGCTCCATAGGCGTTCGTTAAAATTGTCAAGTACAAATAACTCAACAGTAATGACAAAACTACATGTTGCAAGCTACCAATAAATTAATGATGCATTGTTTCTCAGCACTAAATTAGCAGGCGTTTTGAATGAATTTTGTCAAAGATATATTTGGAACACCAAAAAAATAAATCATTGGGTACCTGTCACTGAAGACAGGTAGTCTATTTCTCTGCCTGTCTCTTTCAAATATCACCTGTCATGAACAGATAGACTGGTGTAAATTTTGATCCCTGCTTCCTGTATAGATAAGACTGAATTTACATACCCGCTGCATGTTTTCAGTCCAATGCAATAAGAGGGTGTTACCCCAACAGTTTACGAGCTTTCAAACACTAACGATGGGAGAATGTACCCTCCCACTGTATCCAAAAACAGAATCCTGCGTTACATATATAATACTTGAATGCCCTCTAAAGCAAAATAGACGTCAGCATACATGAGAGAATACATGCTCCTGCTTGGAGAAAGACATCAAATGATGAACGAAAAATAACGAGTGAAAATCCAGGAAAATACATATGCAAGTAAACATGAAACTAAATTGCAGCTGGTATTCAGTTACGGGGCTATAAATATAAATGGCTGTAGAAAGGCCTGATCAGTAAACAGTTAATGCAGGAAAAATACCTCTAGTTTGTTGAAGTGGATCAAATTTACAATCTCAACATCCACTGAAAATAATAAACTCTGATTTCAGGTCCAATTGTTCAACTTCTGGATAATATAAACTTACATTTGTTGAAACTGATATTTTAAATGTAGGAGTAGTGAAGTCATTATAAAATACCAAAGAAAGATCTTCATGTATACCTAGAATTCGGACATTTGGACCCATGATTATGTCTGCCTTTCCTAGAATTCTACAATCTTCCAGTCTTTTTCCACAATAAAATCAGGTTTAATACAAATGATTCTTGTGATTACTTTTTTTCAACCAATTTGACAGCTCTGCCGTCCAGTGTTAATTAACATGTTCAAAACATATTCCAACCGATTGTATTTAGCTCTTCAATAAAGTATTCAAAAATTCTATTGGAGTTAATATAATCACCCTCGCCACTCCTTCACAACTACTCCGGGACACTCTGGGACGTATATATCCATATAAGGGCAGAGGGCATTCATGTGGTGGAGAATTCGCTGAAACTGTATCTAAAGATTTAGTTTGAATTCACAATATTAATACAAAGGAAATTTCTATAATAATTCAATCACAGGAAGTGAAATTTCCTACCAGGGATGATCAAATGTATTGGAACAGGAAGTCAAAAATCATGCAAATATTCCATAATTTCCTAGTTATTTTAATAATTTCAGAGGGTGATCAAATTATTAGTGTAGCTGATTCAATTTTGTTCACAATATTGGGGGAGATTTAATCGCAATATCCCTTTCCAGAAAGTGTCTGATCTCCCCCTGAATAACTGCCATTCTATAGGGTTAGAGGTATGAAAACCTGCTTCCGGGAAGTAGTCGCCTCGATTTCACTTTTACCAAAGGCACCCGCAATTATTGTGGATAATAAATTTGTAAACTCAGTATTTCATCGAAGAACTATTATATTTATATTTTTTACATGAACCGATAAATCCTGTATACATGAACAGTAGAAAGATAAATTTTCTAGAAAAATAGAATATTTAAATTCTGAAACTAATTGTGAGGGCCTTTGGTACTAACCGAAAGTTCGCTGCACCAATACACCCCTTGTGGAACAAGGGAGACAAAACCCTTTCCGAATTGGGCTATAGGGGCATAATTGCATTGTGAGATAAATGACCGTACATGAAGAAACGAGTAAATTCAGTGATATAAAGAGCATTGAGCCTATCAGTGGATTGTTGACTCAAATTAGAGATTCGAGATTTGCTGCGAATATTTTATTAAAGAGCTGAATGTACTCCTATTGAATATATGCTGTGAACAGACAATTTGTGGATCTACGATTCATGGTATATCCATGCGCATAATTCAGAGTGTGTAATTCATCGATGTCTACTTGGCAAGTCTAGAATGGCTCATTACTGATAGATCATTTCACATGGGCACAAGGGAAACAATGAGATGTAGATTGCTTCTCAATATGGACATACCAGGATCGCAATCTTCGGCAGCCAAATGACATCATTGTTCATGTGACATCACACTGAAGTTAGACACTGGGTTGTGCTTCAACACTGTCAATACCACCAAAATTGTAAAATAGGTCGGAGAGTGGCTTTCCAAATATTTCAAAACCGCACAACATTGAAGATTTCGTTGTTTCGTAGTTGAACAAAGTTATCTGTAAGCAAAACACCCCACCGCTTAAAAGATATGATTGAAAATAATCTATCGTTGCCAATGTGAACAAATGATTCAAGGCTCACCTCAATGAACATCATGTGAGCAATTGTGTGTCCAGTGGCTTAACATCCTGATCTCAGGATGTCCGACATGTCCACATTGCAATGTCACAATACAGCTTAACAGTGGGGGGAAATTTGATTTAATGTCACACTCAAGGTTATTTCACTCATATGGTGATGCCCAGTTAGAAGGGAGAAGGAAGCCGGAGTATACCCAGTCAGTAAGCATAAATAAGGCTATCAACGTACCTGATACTCCTCAAAACAAATAAATGATTCTGATACACACATATATACATATGCAAAATGGTATGTGTACACTCAACTGCGGAATAAACTGACTATCATGCACTCTACCCTACTACACTTACACATGTATGGTAAAATATACACGGAACACAGGATAAAAATAATCTTAAACTTACATTTGGGTTTGAACAGGGCGTATTATTTTACTTACATGTTCTTATATACAGAGGTAATATGGTCAGACCTTTCTAAGCAGGAGACAATTTCTACTGAATGTACAATATATATATATATATTTATATAACTTATTTGTACACGGGTGATATCCAATGTCATTGTAAGAAGTCCACGACTTCGTCCAGTTCTCTTCTTCTAGCCTCTTTATGTGCCCAGCGGGTTTCGGCCAACTCTGGCGTCACTTTCCATTGGTCGTGGAATATTCGGCAATCACAGTTCGGACACTTTTTCCCACCTGTTAGTGGAATAAAAGGTGTCATTGTTAGTATTATTAAAGGCAAATTGGAACATCCTGGTGTACTGAATTAAGTCATAATTCAATCAACAATAATGAATGCAGTGAACGCAGTTTCACAAACTTGTATTCTCAGATCAGCTGATAACATAAATTATATTCCACTACAGTGGAATTGACCCAATCCGTGATCAGAATAATTTGTCTGGTTGTTTTCTTGTTTGATGCTCTATTTTGTCTTAAACCTTTGTAGTGCCGAATGTTAAATTCCAGCAGCTCTGTTTCCAGTGAACAATGGCGTATATCTCCCCCCCCTTCCCCCCCCCCCCAACAAACAACAGGCTGCGTGGGAATAAAAAATATGACAGATCAAGTCTACATAATATTTCACAAGTATCAAACTTCGCCAAGTAGTCAGGAAGTTACAGTTTGGACAAAAATGTACTTGTACGATACATTGCAGATTGATGTTGGCGATACGGGGCCATAAACCTGGAAAACAAATCAGCGATAGTACACACTTACAGACCATGAAGCCACTACTATGAAATTGTTAAACTTCTACACCAGTTATCAAGGGAGATAAAGACCGGACAAGAAAGTGGTTTATGGTAGCATATATTGATGTTGACAATAAAGAGCCATAACTCTGGGAAAATCATCAAAACAGGCAAAATACGAAGCTGCATTGTAAGTGAAAGGGGGTTGTACGAGAAACACTTAGTCTCTCTCGTTGATGCCAGTGGGTACCTTAGTATGGAGTTGGTTCACCCAATAAACCTCTCTCTTATGTCGGAGGGTATCACTAAGAAGACGATTGTCGGGGTCAGAGCGGATAACTTCGATAATTTCGAAGCCGATGTCAGTGGCAGAATGTCCCGGAGTTGACCAGAAATGTCTTGGTGCTGGTTCATCTGGTTTCAGATTTCGTGTGTTACAAAGATGTTCCATGATTCGTAAGTGGAATTCACGGCTAGTTTCTCCAACATATTGTTTGGAGCACTTTTTGCATGTCAATAAGTAGATGACATTACGGGTGCAGCAATTGGCAAGAAGCCGTTTCCGGTATTTGAGACCGTTGTAGGTGCTCGTGAAGTGTCAACGGTTATTGATGGAAGGGCAAATTTTGCAGTTCCGATATTCGCAGTCATCAATCGGGTTGATGCGACTTTTTCCAGTGATACCTGCATGTTGGGGCGGATATTGGAGACGCGCCCGAACTAGGCGATCCGAAAGGTTTGGATTGCGACGGAAAGCAAGGAGTGGCATTTCCGGGAAAATCGGTCCGAGGCGATTCAATTTCTGGAGAATGGGCCAGAGTTCTCGAACTGCCGAGTAGATCAGGTGAGCATGGGGGTGGTATGTGAATATCAAGGGTATTCGGTTCTGGACAGTGTTGGGGTGTTGGCGGGGTTGGAGAAGATCTGTCCGAGGTTTGGACTCCGCTAAGTCACGTTTCAGCTTGATGATGTCGGCGGGGTAGCCTCTCCAAGTGTAGTATTGGCTGAGGTCGTCTGCATGTTTGCGGAAATCAGCCTCAAAGGACCAAATTCTGCGGATGCGTAGAAATTGTCCGTAGGGAGCTGCGTTTTTGCAGCTTTTACTGTGGCCGGAGGTATAGACCAGATAACTGTGTGTGTCTGTGGGTTTGGTGAACAGATCGTTTGGTGAACAGTGTGTCTAAGTACGTCACTGAGTCTTTTGACCAGTCAGCAGTGAACTTAATCGATTGGTGTGCGTTGTTGCACTCATCGATAAAGGCGAGTAGAGCCTGTTCCCCATGAGTCCAGAGCATGAATATATCGTCGATAAAGCGAAGATAAAGGAGAGGTTGGAGTGGTGTGCTCGCTAAAAGTTTCTCTTCGTGGTATCCCATAAAGATATTGGCATAAGTGGGTGCCACTTTAGTGCCCATGGCGGTTCCTCCGACTTGGAGGAATTGTTTCCCGTTGAACTCAAAGTTGTTACAGTGTAGTACAAGTTTGAGCAGTGAGAGAATATTCTGGTGGGATATGCGGTAAAGGGCTTTATGTTTGGTTAGGCATCGGGCAACTGCGACTAAACCTTCGTGGTTCGGGATGTTGGTATAAAGGGAGGTGACATCCATAGTTACGAGTATTGTGTTACTCGGAATATTGTCAACAGCTTCAACTTTGTTGATGAAGTCTGTAGTATCTCTAACATAGGAGCGGATGAGTGGCATGAAAGGTTTTAAGTGTTCATCCACTAGACTGCTAATGCGTTCGGTGGGGGACCCATTACCGCTAATAATGGGACGGCCAACAACTCTCCCCTCGAGACGGGTTTTATGGCTTTTGGGCAAGAGATAGAAGCGTGCTGTACGGGGTGACGGGTTCAGAATATTCCGATACAATTTTTCGGAAATTTCGCCTTTGTTGAACATGTCAAACAGGAGTTTGTTGACTTGATCATTGTGTTCTGGTGTCAGGTCACGGGCGTATTCGATGTAATATTTGGCGTCACCGAGTTGTCGCTGGGCCTCGGAAATATAATCAGTGGTGTTCCAGACGACGACAGCTGAACCTTTGTCTGCTTTTTTAATTTAGATCTCAGGGTTTTGAGATAAATTAAAGATTGCAGTTTCTTCTGAGGGAGTGAGATTGGTACGTGGTTTGCGTATATGTTTTATCTCGCTTAATTTGTGTGACACCAAGTTGATGAAGGTCACCAAGTGTGGGTCAAGGATATTTGGTGTCCAGTTCGAAGGTGATTTGAACTTTCTTGCTAATTGCTCGTCAAGATCCGGTGCGGATGGTGTTTGTGTAGGGGTATCGGTGGGGGTGTTCTCAGAAAAGAAACTCTTAATTTTGAGTCTACGGAAGAAAGCTATGAGATCTGCACGCATTTGGCCTAAATCAGGTTCGTGTGGGAGTGGACTGAACGTTAGGCCTTTGGAGAGAACAGATGTTTCTGCGTCTGACAAAGAATGGGAAGAGATGTTGACAATATACGTGGGTAAAGAAACAACAGAGGCATTTGCGTAACTTCCATGAGTGTCTGTATTGAGACTGATAGTTGGACAATTGGAAATGTGGTTGACATGTTGAGAATTGTTCGAAACAGCAGGCATAGTTGCCTGGTAGGAAGTAGATGGAACATTATGGCTAGTTGTGAAGATAATGTTAGGTGGGGTCATGTTAGACCCTAAAGTTAATCGGCCAGTATGGCTCTCATCAGGCGGATCAGTTGACCCTCCTTGGATGCCTGGGGGCGGCGGGTTGTTTCCCGGCGTGGTCCTCGGCGCTGGGCTGGTCGTGTGCGGCCCGGTGCTGGTATGTTGTTTTGGTTGTTTCTTCGTGGCACCTGAGTCCGTCTGCGGGCGGTGACATTGGTCCGCAAGTGTTGCGCTTCTGGGCGGCGTTGTATGCGTTGCACAATCGTATTGATCGCCGCTAGAGCTTCCTCCCTGTGTTTGGGGTTGGTGACTTGATTGTCGAAGTCCTGCCTGATCGTGGTGATGGATAGATCCATGGCTTGGATCAAGGTCCCAAGGTGGTCCCTGAGTAGAGTGCAGAGGTGGATACTGCAGTTGTTCAGAGTTTCTTGCCAGATGGTCATGAACGCTTCGCTCTGCCTCCCGATGTACGGGGGGCATTTGAGTTTCAGGCTTGTGGGTGGGCATTGTTTGTCAATGCAGCTGGTATGGTTGTCTTGCTGCCGTACCAGTTTGGCCCGTTTAACCGTGGCGTTGCGAAGGTGTCGATAGATCGGTGTGATCTCTGACGGGATGTTTGGTGGAGCGGGTCTGTTTTCTCCTGTAGTGGTGTCTTCCGTACGCAGTCTTTTGGCCGGACGATCACTTGTGGAGAAGACAGTGTTCAGTGAAATATTGGATCCGATGGGTGTAATGTCTCCACCTGAGGCAAGGTCGAGTTCTGAAAGATGTAGGGTACTGGTCGTTGCAACTATAGAGTTTGCCATACTATAGATACCCCGCTCTGTGAGGAAGGGTTGATCAGATGAGATATGTGAAGAAGTCTCAGATTGGGGCTTCTATCGGAGTAACCACTTAATGGTTACTCCGATAGAAGCCCCAATCTGAGACTTCTTCACATATCTCAAAATACGAAGCTGCGCATGTGAAAACCCCTCGGCTCTGAGCGCCAGCCATTCATTAGGTATTCAATTTGAACCATATTACTTTGAAGACGTCAGGAAGGTCAAGCAGTCGAGTGACAAATACACAGATTATCAAAAATTTCGCAATTTGAAATGGCCCCTAAGGTTTCCATCCAATCAGAGAAACCGGCAGTCATTACTTGTCTCTTGATGTATTGATGATGAATACCAAGCATCATAATGAACACCTGAACAGTATCAAAGGATATATAGATCATCAATAATTTTACATAAATTAAAAACGGCTGCCAAGGTTTCCATCCAATCAGAGAAAACGGTTCTGTCATTCATTTTAGTCTCTTGATGTATTGATGATGTACACAAAGTCTTGCTTCAAACACTTGAACAGTACCAGAGGTATAGATTTTGAATAAATTAAAGATGGCAATCAAGTTTTTGACCTAATCAGAGAAACAGGTTGTCATTAATTGTAAGTTTATTGATGTATCATTGATTTATAGTTCCATATGAAGCACTAAAATGCTATTCAGATATAGATCATTAATGATTTTGCATAAATTAAAAATGGTTGCCAAGATTTCCACCCAATCAGAGAAACCAGTTCTGTCATTCATAGTATGTCTCTTGATGCAAATTTTGGCAGAGGGGTAAAAACTGCACAGCGCACATCTACGAGGTACAGAACGATCTTCCACATAAGTTTCAAAGTTGTCGATCAAATAATAGCCGAGATAGGAGTCGGACAATCAAATATCATTGTTGACCATAAGGGCCCGATCTCTGGGGAAAATCATCGAAATGGGCATAAAAAACAGTGCAAATCTACAAGGAACTAATTTAAAAATTCCAAAAAATTATTTTGGATCAGTGATATGGCTTGTGTTAATAGGAATTAAAAGCAAAATCATCTGTGTTTTGGAAGAATTTAATTAATTCGAGATAATTACAGTGCACTTATTCTTTGAAAAATACAGTAGAATAGTTAAGGCAAAACTTCAATGCTAAATTCTCATTATTTAAGTGATGGAAGGAAGAGTGTCTATAGATGAAATTTGAAGGTTTTGTAACATATAAGGAGTAGTACAATCTTACCTGTAAATGGCGGTGTTTTCATATATTTGTCCATGCAGCCATAATGGAAAATATGGCCACAGTAAACACGTATCACTTCTTTAGATTTCTCTGGTGGAGCACTCTAAAATGAGACAATACATATCTAGAATTGTAGATCAAACAGTTATTTCCGTCTTCAATGAACTGCATCTCTTCTAAGAGATCACAGGGAATATTACACCGCCAGTTAACACATCCTCACAAGCCAGTGTATGAATTGATATGTTAGGATTGATACACTGGTATTGTTAGTTTCCAAATCGAATTCTGGATATGAATAGGAATAGGGAGTTCCTCTTAATCGAACTAATCAACAGGGCTGAGAAGTCTGTCTTGTTTGAATTTCATCTCTAGGGAGGCAGTATGTTTGAAAGTCTGAGCTGAAATGACAGGGCATCTGCTGAGACAAAACGACCACAGGATTTTGTGGGTATTGACATATGAATTCGTAACATTGAAATATTTGAGCTTTAGGCTGAACAAAAGTAATCTTTAGCTTCACACGCACTTTTTTGAAAATCTATGACGAGGGGGAGTAAGACTTTTTATTTCGCACAGACCAAATAAATCCATCTTTTGTGGCAAACCCATGCATTCATTTACTAAAATTTAACATGAAACAAACACTGTTCTTTGAGTTACATCAACAGTAAAAAAAACAGAACATCAAACAACTTTTTCAGCCGATGTACTAGAACATTATTTTGACAAAATTTGGGAGAGAAATGTGTAACAAGAGCCCAAAGGGCTTCAATATACGCCCGTATATCTGAAATTACATTGGTCCAAATTTCAAGGTTGTTTAATCGCCTTGATTCCAATTGGTAGCTAGCAATCCGGAAAAAGGTCTACAATTTTGTGCTTCTGAGAATGTAACATATCACATCTAAAATTGAATGATAAACTAAAATGAGCTTAACTCTTGGAAACTAGGTGACCTTGGAGCAAGAACCGAGAGCTCACATATCCACAATGAAATCGACAATAGTCAAACACAAGAAAATAGTACTTTTCCTGCAAATGGATTTCTTTCAGACAAGAGAATTTTTCATGAAGGAAGAAGAAAGTGATGAAGTAAACCTTTGTTCTTGAGTTGATAAACGGGTATGAAGTTCATAAAGGACCCCTCTCCACGTTAAACTAGTAAATGTATGGTTTCTATTTCACAACAGTTTAACTAAATGTAGCCGTTTCAAACATGGGAGACAACTCCACAGGACAAATGCCATATACATGTAGGGGAGAGAACTCTGAATATTCCAACCTAACACATATAGTCAGCTAAACTTGATTCAATTCTGGGGGACTGTGACCTTGACATTTGACAAATTGATGTATGTCTCTTCGCCATGCGAGTAAGGTATCTGATACCATTCCATACCTTGAAACTAGAGATATCGCATGGATGAATGGACAGAACGCAACATCGCATTACATGACCTCATCTTCGACAGGCATATGAAAATGTGACTTAATGATTTCCTGATTTTGGGGTCACAGTGACCTTGACCTTTGACCTTGACCTAAACTTTGGTGCATGACACATCGTCTTCCGTCAATGTATCAATGGACACAAAAAAATCACGATTTTTATGAATTTCATGATTTTGGGGGTCACCGTGACCTTGATATTCGGCCTTGACCTACATTTTGGTACGTGACACATCATGTCCCCGTAATGTATCTACTGACACAAAAAAAAGTACTTTTCAAAGATTTCTTGATTCTGGAGTCACAGTGACCGTGACCTAAGTTTTGGTACATGACAAACCATCTCCCCGTAATTTCTCAATGGACAAAAAAATCAAGATTTTTAACAATTTCACGATTTTGGGGTCACAGTGACCTTGACATTTGACCTTGACCTACATTTTAATATGTGACACATTGAGTCCCCCTAATGTATCTACTGACACCAAAAAAAAAATATTTTTAATAATTTCCTGATTTTTGGGTCACAATGACCTTTGACCTTGACCTATATTTTGATATGCAACACTTCATTTCCCCCTATTGAATCCACTCACAAAAAATTAGAAATTTATGATTTCCTGATTTTTCATTCACACTGACCGTTGACCTCTTTTCATTCACACTGACCTTTGACGTCTGACCTCGACCTACATTTGGCATGCAACACATCGTTTCCCCCTAGGGCATCCACTCGCCAAAAATTAGAACTGTAGATGGAAAACTATCAATGATCAATGATTTCCTGATTTTTAGGCAACAGTGACCTTTGACCTCCGACCTCGACCTGAATTTCGGTACGCGACACATCGTCTCCACCTGATGTATCCATTCACAAAAAATTGCAACTGTGGATAGAAAACTTCCAGAGATATAGACCAGACACGAACACTTCACTGATTTCCTGTTTTTCAGGCCAGTGACCTTTGACCTCTGACGGCGACCTTCATTTTTGTACGCGACACATCGTCTCTCCGTAGGGTATGCACTCACCAAAAATTGGAACTGTAAATAGAAAACTGTTCCAGATATAGACCGGACACGGGGGACGGACAGAAGGACGGACGGATGGACAGACAGACGGACGGAAACCGCCATCACATAATACGTCCGCCTTTTTGGCGGGCGTATAAAAAAGACAAGAAAACAAAATGTAAAAAAAACAATTTTTTCCTGCTATGGGTAATAAGGGTTGGGTGAAGGTAGAATGATGCGGCAGTGCCGGTGAAGGTCGAATGATGCGGCAGTGCCGTTGAAGAATGGTGTGGCAGTGCCGGTGAAGGTAGAATGATGCGGCAGTGCCGGTGAAGGTAGAATGATGCGGCAGTGCCGGTGAAGGTAAAATGATGCCGCAGTGCCGGTGAAGATAGAATGATGCTGCAGTGCCGGTGAAGGTAGAATGATGCCGCAGTGCCGGTGAAGGTAGAATGATGCCGCAGTGCTGGTGAAGGTAGAATGATGCCGCAGTGCCGGTGAAGGTAGAATGAGGTGGCAGTGCCGGTGAAGGTAGAATGATGCGGCAGTGCTGGTGAAGGTAGAATGATGCCGCAGTGCCGGTGAAGGTAGAATGAGGTGGCAGTGCCGGGGAAGGTAGAATGATGCGGCAGTGCCAGTGGAGGTAGAATGATGCGGCAGTGCCGGTGAAGGTAGAATGATGCGGCAATGCCGGTGAAGGTCGAATGATGTGGCAGTGCTGGTGAAGATAGAATGATGTGGCACGTCGTTGAAGGAAGAATGGTGCGGCAGTGCCGTTGAAGGTAGAATGATGCGGCAGTGCCGGTGAAGGTAGAATGATGCGGCAGTGCCGGTGAAGGTAAAATGATGCCGCAGTGCCGGTGAAGATAGAATGATGCGGCAGTGCCGGTGAAGGTAGAATGATGCGGCAGTGCCGGTGAAGGTAGAATGATGCGGCAGTGCCGGTGAAGGTAGAATGATGCGGCAGTGCCGGTGAAGGTAGAATGATGCGGCAGTGCCGGTGAAGGTAGAATGATGCGGCAGTGCCGGTGAAGGAAGAATGATGCGGCACGCCGCAGTGCCGGTGAAGGTAGAATGATGCGGCAGTGCCGGTGAAGGTCGAATGATGTGGCAGTGCCGGTCTAGGTAGAATGATGCGGCAGTGCCGTTGAAGGAAGAATGGTGTGGCAGTGCCGTTGAAGGTAGAATGATGCGGCAGTGCCGGTGAAGGTAGAATGATGCGGCAGTGCCGGTGAAGGTAGAATGATGCGGCAGTGCCGGTGAAGGTAGAATGATGCGGCAGTGCCGGTGAAGGCAGAATGATGTGGCTGTGTCGGTGAAGGTAGAATGATGCGGCAGTACCGTTGAGGGTAGAATGATGCGGCAGTGCCGGTGAAGGTAGAATGATGCGGCAGTGCCGGTGAAGGTAGAATGATGCGGCAGTGCCGGTTAAGGCAGAATGACGCAGCAGTGCTGGTTAAAGTAGAATGATGCGGCAGTGCCAGTGAAGGTAGAATGATGCGGCAGTGCCGGTTAAGGTAGAATGACGCAGCAGTGCTGGTTAAAGTAGAATGATGCGGCAGTGCCGGTGAAGGTAGAATGATGCGGCAGTGCCGGTGAAGGTAGAATGATGCGGCAGTGCCGGTGAAGGTAGAATGATGCGGCAGTGCCGGTTAAGGCAGAATGATGTGGCTGTGTCGAATGATGACCGTTGAGGGTAGAATGATGCGGCAGTGCCGGTGAAGGTAGAATGATGCGGCAGTGCCGGTGAAGGTAGAATGATGCGGCAGTGCCGGTTAAGGCAGAATGACGCAGCAGTGCTGGTTAAAGTAGAATGATGCGGCAGTGCCAGTGAAGGTAGAATGATGTGGCAGTGCCGGTTAAGGTAGAATGACGCAGCAGTGCTGGTTAAAGTAGAATGATGCGGCAGTGCCGGTGAAGGTAGAATGATGCGGCAGTGCCGGTTAAGGTAGAATGACGCAGCAGTGCTGGTTAAAGTAGAATGATGTGGCAGTGCCGGTGAAGGTAGAAATTTATCTTAATCAGCCTAACATCATACAGGATATGATCTGTTAGAGACAACTTCTTCAAGAATCACCGAAACGATCCAGATTTATCTCTCCCAAAGATTTGAGGATATACCTGGATTTGTGCAGATGGGTTGAATACAGACTAGATACTATCTCTCATATATGTACCTGTGGTTCTTCAGGAAGACACCTCTCCCTGCACAGTGGACAGACCTCGTCAGGATAACGTTTGATACTGTCACGAATCAGGAAATCACACACTGCTTTCAAGGACGGCTGAGGTTTGAAAGGAGGATCTCTGAAAACATGACAGTCCATATGTACACAATAATTCACCAGTTAAGTATCATTCTACTTTGTGAAGTATTCAGATAGTTACAGTCCTGACAAGACTGTACATGTAATAAATAGGATAATTTATGTTGACAGCGAAGGGCCACAACTCTGTGAAATATAATCAAAATGGGTAATAAAAACCTGTCAATGAACATCTACAAGGTAATAATCCTCTTCCATGTAAGTTTTGAAGTTGTTCGTCAAATAGTATCCAAGATGTGGACCATGTCATCAAAACGAACAAAAAAGATAGACAATGCACATCTGCAAGATACTAAGCAGTTTCCAAGTTGGTGATCAAATAATCCAAATTTAGCTGACAAATGGTCCAGATGAGCATTGATGTTAAAGATTAAGGTGGTTAAATAGATCCTTTGAAGTCCACAGATTTCCTTCAAAATCTACTGATTTCTTAAGCTGCCAATGTTGAACATAAGAATACAATAAAAATACCATGCATCAAGGGCATTTTTTTTTTATAGATTCATCTTCTTGTGAGATAAACATCTACATGTATAACTCAATAATACAAAAACGGAAAACTTATTACATTATGAAAAGAAATACAGATTGATTATTACTCCTGTTATATTAGGGCACTTCCAGAAATTATAGAACCTAAAAAGATTATACTTTGTGAAATATTTCTTGTCAGAGTGCTAAAATTGCACTGGGAAATAAGGTTCATTGAAAATTTATGGTACATGTAATTTCAGCCAAAATATAAATTAAAATCCACAGAATTCTCTATTTCCTAAATTGGATTCAATATATGCCCACACAATTATTTGACCTCCATTTTGGTATTTGACACATTCGTCTTCCCTTAATGTATCCACTAACACATAAAATTGTGATTTTAATGATTTTCTGATTTTGAGGTCACAGAGACCTTGACCACTGACAGTGACCCAAATTTTGGTACATGCCATCATCTCCCCCTAACATACCTACTTACGGACACAAAAAGTTGTCATTTTTAATGATTTCCCTATTTTGGAATCACAATGACCTTTGACCGTGACCTCAATTCTGGTAGACAACACAATTTTTATCGTCCTAATGAATCCACTCACAACTTAGCAATTATTTCAATGATTTCCTGAGTTTTAAGCCAGTGGCCTCCTTTGACCTCAACCTCAATTTTGGTATGTGACACATTATTTTGATCTGTGTATTAAATCACACAAAATTGCAACTGCAAATAGAAAACTCACACATTGATCAGACATGAATGGTTTCATGATTTCCTGATTTATAAGTCAGTGACCTTAATAAGCCAGTGACCTTAACCGCTGACCTCAACCTCGAGTAAACATTGCACATCTGCATCTCACCATCTTTCACACTCTAAGCTAAAGCGTGCAATATCATTCTGAGTAGGCTTTCCCATACAAGATTGATAACAGGCCCACCTTTTTTACCGTTGCACAATTCTTCAACCTGTGAGCGGATACCAAAGAATATGCTACAACTTAGGTTGAGGAATTATTACCCTGTACACAGTGGATAAGAAGCTTTGTACCTTCGCTGGTACATGTATATTAACCCCTGCAAAACTCTGATCTCCTGCACTGACTTCTTAATGCAGATCTCCCTGTTACTGGACAGTTATCCGGTGCACACAAAACCATGCCCCTCTGCATGTCCCGCTAAATGCCATTGTTTCTCTTCTTAACCATATTTCAGCTCGTAGCTGTGTCTGTGTAGCTCTTAGTCCCATTCCGCAGCTATTTGACAGAGTGATGGTGTAGTTAAGGGATGTTGCGTACAACCCAGACAGTTTTAATACATGCGAATCAGATCTTCTGAGTAAGTGACTATTGGCTGCATAGTGTATACCACAGCTAAGCCATGCAGCATAAATAGGGTCTGCAATGAAGGGTACGGAATAATTATTACATTGATTATTAATTTCATAAGCATGCCTCCTAACCGTTAAACTTACTTGGCGTTCTTTTTCAATGGTGGCTGTACACATCGTCTAGCGATCTCTATACACTGAAACTTAAAATTCACTTTGAGCAGCTCTGGGAAATTGCTGTCGGCCACCTCTGTTCTGAATTAAAACAATAAATGATATAATGGTACAGATTACAGAACTTGCACTAAATCTAAATGAACTAGAAAACAAGTGCCTTATGGGCTTCAATATAGACGCACACATACACACAATTGACTGCAGAAATCAAAATTTAATTTGTGAAACTTGTATTTGACGGAGACAAAAATCGGTCATGGCCATCTCAATTATTAAACTGATCCATCATCATTTACATATGCTCTAAATTTGAAAAACTCAATGCTTTTATTCTACAAAAGATATCCCTATGTGCAATTAATAGAATTTTGCTTTGAAAGAAATAGGTCATGTTTGGTGAACTTGCAAATGCTTGAGCCTTCTAGCCCACCACCAGTAGCAGAAATTTCGAAAGCCCAGCTGAAAACATGTAATTGGCTATAATCTATCACTTTATCTGAGCATAAATTAATCATATTCATGCACAAGCCGAAGTCTTCCTTCAGGCTTCACACTCTGAAGTGGCCTCGACAGATCGGATCACCTAAAGCATTCAAATCAAACCAGATATGTACCAATCAGGACCTACACAATGACTGTGTGTAGGGTGATGTATCCAGTCTTTCCTTTTTTAAACTAGCAGTCACACACCCAAATTAAAACAAGAGCCCAAGGGGCTTCAATATACGCCCGTATATCTGGAATTACATTGGTCCAAATTTCAAGGTTGTTTTATAGCCTTGATTCCAGAGAAATGTCTACAATTTTGTGCTTCTGAGAATGTAACATATATCACATCTTACATTGAATGATAAACTAAAATGAGCTTAACTAGTTGACCTTGGAGCAAGAGCCGAGAGCTCACATATCCCACACTGAAATCGACAATAGTCAAACACAAGAAAATAGTAGTTTTCCAGCAAATGAATTTCTTTCAGACGAGTAAATTTTCCATGAATGAAGAAAGAAGTGATGAAGTAAACCTTTGTTTTTGAGTTAATATTAAAACAAGTATGAAGGTCAGGGTGGATGGAGGGTGTCTGGTTCCATGCTGCTTCAAAGATTTCTTCTTTGAAGTAGCAGGAACACAACTGGGGCTGGGTGGTGCTTAGTTGGTTCATCGTGATATAGCTGAAATATTGTTGAAAGCGACATTAAATTCTATTCACTCACTCACTCACTCATTAAAGGACCCCTATCCCCGTTAAATTAGTAAATGTATGGTTTTTACCTGCGGCACGCAGGTCTACGGGAGGTTCGCGTTGTTGTTGTTCT
Source organism: Hanleya hanleyi (assembly GCA_036873755.1). Taxonomy (NCBI): domain Eukaryota; kingdom Metazoa; phylum Mollusca; class Polyplacophora; order Lepidopleurida; family Hanleyidae; genus Hanleya; species Hanleya hanleyi. The sequence continues at coordinate 16,919 of JAVTVY010056846.1, read as the reverse complement.
TGTTCTTGTTGTTCTTCTTGTGACTTTTTGAAATACGCATGCGTAAAGAGAGTGTGATCTCTGCCGCATTTTTCTTCTCAACCACCGATCTCACATGACAACCCTGCCTTCAGGCACGTTCGAATTCATTTGCAACAATATTCGGACCGTGGCATGAATTATTGCTTCGTTGATTTGCGTTCACACTTCAATTCTCCTACGTCAGCCGCTTAAAAGCTGTCGATCGACACATCATCTTTGGCTTCAGATATTATCATTTTCACCGAACAGTATGTACATGTATATACACTTTGAGATCCTTTATTTGCTTATATACCAAGGAAGATGAGTCGCAACCTTATCAGTGGTTCAGCTAATTTGCATACAGTCATAGTCTACTGTCTTAGCAAGTAGAAAAATAAGTTCTCTACTTCTAGTAATCATTTTATCTAGCCTACCCAATCTAGATAATTCACAAATTGGTGAAGAAGTAGACAAGTAACGCATTGTCATTATCATTAACATCGGATAATACTTGGTATCAAATTATAGATCATGCATCATGAAAACGCAACTAATTTACGTTTTAGAATTAAGGGAACAACTCACCAACTTTCGCTGAATAAAGATGTTTAACTTATAGAAATGACAATTTGGTATGATGTTTAACTTTACCCTCAAACAATTCGCATATATGAAAATATGTTTTGAAAGGAAGAATAATTTAACCCTCTGTGGGAATCGAAACAATGACAGAAAATAAATACAGAAATGACTATTTAGTATTTAATGAGGTAGACAACCCTGTTAGCGAACAATACGTCATAGTTGTGCAGTTATATTGTGGACTTTCGGTTACACGCATGAAATTCAGCACATAGCTATTTTGAATGATCCTCTTTCGAAACACTCTATCCTCATTCTCGCAAGCCAGGGCCTTGCTTCGCTGGTATTGATGTTCCCGTCCTCTTCGGCAATCAGACGCCTTTTAGATTAGCAAAAATCACTCCCGTAAATTCAATACTTATGTATATCAGCAGACAATGGACAGAAACATATTGCATTTGACATCATTCTCTCAAGTCAGAGCCCATTTCTGCTAGAATTTATTGGTTCTACACTTCACAATTTACGTTACTTTGTCAATCAGTTTTACGAATGGAATCACGTCATATATTTGTAGATACTAACAAGTGATCTGTTTGACCTCGTTGTCAAATATCGAATATCAGGACTGTCACAGGCCTCAATTTGAATAGTAAAAAGTATCATTATACATCTTGTACAGTTCGATAAATCCTTCAACCCCATTCCATAGTGTCACAGATCAAAGTGATAGACCTGATACTAAATTCATTGAAAATTAACTTTGAAGAAAAGATAAATTTTCCATTTTGCTCGGCAAAGTAAGCGAGAAGGGAGACTAAAGAGCGTATATTTTCGCGCTATGACTAAATCCTTGAAATTTACTAATAATTGAAAGCCTTTTTGATTTGCATAAATCAACGGGTGAACCGAATGCTTTGAAACTTGGCATACACGATACTTGTACCAAGACATTGCCAAAGCGATCATTGTGAGTTCGTCTGTCATAGACGAAGCGGACCAGTCAAAATCGTTGGATTTTGAACGGGGAAAGTGAATATATATGACATCAGACCTATTACGCAATTCCTACAATTGTGGGTTAGTAGTTGGAAATTACTTCCCTTGGCATGAAAACACTGGCAGATGGCGCTTTTTTTATACAATTACCACTACCTCTGCTGATATGCCTTTCACTGTATTATTGCCACTGCCGCAGGTTTTGACTACAATGTAGTCATTTCTCACTTGTTATTTCACAACAGTTTAACTAAATGTAGCAGTTTCAAACAGGGCAGGCAACTCCACAGGACAAATGCCATATACATGTAAGGGAGAGAACTCTGAATATTCCAACCTAACACATATACTCAGCTAAACTTGATTCAGTTTTGGGGGACTGTGACCTTGACCTTTGACAAATTGATGTATGGCTCCTCTTTGCCATGCGATTAAGGTATATGATACTCAAAGTTTGGTACCAATCCATACCTTGAAACTGGAGATATCGCATGGACAACAAATGTTAACAAATGAATGGACAGAACCCAACATCGCATTACATGACCTCGTCTTCGACAGGCATATGAAAATGTGACTTTTAATGATTTCCTGATTTTAGGGTCACAGTCACCTGACCTTGACCTTTGATCTTGACCTAAACTTTGGTACACGACACATCGTCTTCCCTCAATGTATCAATGGACACTTGAATCTTGATTTTTATAAATTTCATGATTTTGGGAGACACAGTGACCTTGACGTTCGGCCTTGACCTACATTTTGGTTCGTGACACATCAAATCCCCATAATGTATCTACTGACACAAAAAAAAAGTAATTTTCAAAGATTTCTTGATTCTGGAGTCACAGTGACCTTGACTATTGACCTTGACCTAAATTTTGGTACATGACAAACCGTCTCTCCGTAATTTCTCAATGGACACAAAAAATCAAGATTTTTAACAAATTCACGATTTTGGGGTCACAGTGACCTTGACCTTTGACCTTGACCTACTTTTTGGTATGTGACATATCGTATCCCCCTAGCTAGTGTATCTATGGACACAAAAAAAAGTTATTTTTAATAATTTTCTGATTTTGGGTCACAGTGACCTTTGACCCTGACCTAACTTTTGGTATGGGACACTTCATTTCCCCCTATTGAATCCACTCACAAAATGAAAGTACTCAAAGTACTGATGTCTGGATCGCCAATAATGGATTTAAAGTTTCAAAACGTTTCAGCTGGCATGTTTCAGTCGATAGCAGATGTATGGATAAATGTGGCGATTTTCTCCAATTTGTGGACGAGTCTGTTTGGGAAATCACAACTGGAACACAGTTTAGTCTTCAAGGAAGTGAATTTGTGAAGGCGGTTCATTTAGAAATATGCTAGGTCTTCATGGTAGCAAGAAACTATCTACAGTAATATGGTTAAAAGTGGATCGTCAGCGTCAATGTCTTCTACCAGTTTTTGCGAGCAGATTTTCATAATTCATGCAATTTTATTGTGACAAAGCGACAAATATGCGAGGAGACTGGATAGTTTTATTAATGTGTTTTTATTTGTGTAGCACAGATATTTGCAAGAGCTGCATGAGTTTGTTAAGTCCCCATTACTTATATATGCCTGCATGGTGTTTATAGTAAATTTGTTTGTTGACAACGTGCGAAAATTCCTGTTGTTGTTGCTGTACGATCATTGCGTATATAATTTAGTTTGAAAAAGTTTGAACACCACCAACAACAAAACTTTTCGAAAGCGGTACCTGACAAATTCTGTTGTTTCCACTTTCGAAAAGTTTTGTTGTTGTTCAAACTTTTTGAAACTAAATTATATTCGGAGAGCAGAGTACATAATACATAAATTTGCAGTGGACAGGATCCGGTCAAGTTCACAAGACGAGAAAAATGTAAATACTATTGTTGTTGCTTCGACACATATCTCCTCTGGAAATATATTTCATGCAGTATGCGTACACATTAAAATAGTAACGAACGCCGACTTCACGGGAAAGAACGTACGAGTGTTGAAAACTGGTGTCTTCATAATCCCAGAACCTGAACCTGTCAAGTGCGACAGTCGGACCAAGGAACAAGATTTGCAACGTATGATCATACAGCAACATTAACAGGGATTTTCGCACAAATTGTCTCTCCAACGCTATCGTTGTCAACAAACAAATTACGAACTATAAACACCAGTAATCTGACTTACCGCAAACTCAGACAGATGCAAAAAGCGCACAGCCTGCAAACACGAGGTGGGCAGCTTACCATATTACCAGGTCATCAATTTACATTTACAACAGGCTACGGTGACAGCACAGTGCTGGCATGAGTTATCGCCTGGTGGGCGCTGAGAACCGGGTTTGAGCCGATCGCCCGGAACCAAAGAACAAAAAAATAGTCCACGGATTTAAGCAATCCCTGGGCGAAGAAATGAATATGAAATACACTCAAATTCAGATTTCGTTTTATTTCTAGTTCACATGAAACGATTACGACTGTTTTTTTCTTCATTTTCTGGTTAATACCCTGATATAAGACTCAACACAGTGAAAATCACTGGCGGAGTGATACAGGTTAACCCAGGGTCACCGCATTATAGTGCACGTACACATTTGCATAAATTTCGTGAGTGGCAGCATAGTCTGGTCGACACCGCTACGCGGTGGCGATCCAGACAAAAATAGTAATTTTTAATGATTTCCTGATTTTTAGGTCACACTGACCTTTGACCTTGATTCTGGGGTCACAGTGATATGCACTCGACACAATCTCGGACAATGTAGGACATTAGAACCTCGATCCGCACTGGTAAGAATCCATATTGGCATCCATGTTGAAAGAATAACATCACGCGGAAACTCCGAGCAGCGCATGTCAGCTGTATGACTTCCGTTACCATGGACACTGATGGAGATTAGCTCAAGAAGAAAAACCGAGAGAAACACCTCAAATTAGAAGAGATTCTTCCCGTGTAGAATCAAGGGAATGTCCATTTCATTTGGATATATATTTTATCTCTCGATAAGAGAGAAATACAACGAGGACTATTTGAGGGGAAACACATCCTACAGCATGTGATGTGCCTCGCGTGCGGCGGATCACGGTTTACAGCTGAGAGCTGTAAAATCCTTACACCATTAATACGCGAGGTATTATGACTTCACGGAATAAGCCGAGCAGTCGCGAATGAGTGATATGGACTATTGACCTGGATCTAAATTTTGGTACATGAAAAAACGACTACCCGTAATTTCTCAATGGACTCCAAAAATCATGATTTTTACTGTAGAACTTGACCTACATTTTGATATGTGACACATCGTGTCCCCCTAATATATCTACTGACAAAGAAATGTTATTTTTAATAATTTTGGGGTCACAGTGACCTTTGACCTTCGACCTTGACCTACATTTTGGTATGCGACACTTCATTTCCCCCATTTGAATCCACTCACAAAAAATTAGAAATTTTAATGATTTCCTGATTTTTCGGTCACACTGACCTTTGACCTCTGACATTGATCTACATTTAGTATGCAACACATCGTTCCCCCCTAGGGCATCCACTCACCAAAAATTAGAACTGTAGATAGAAAATTGTCAACGTCCAATGATTTCCTGATTTTAGGCAACAGTGACCTTTGACCTCTGACCTCGACCTCAAGTTTGGTACGCGACACATCATTTCCACCTAGCATATCCACTCACAAAAAATTACAACTGTGGATAGAAAATGTTCACAGATATAGACCGGACACGAACACTTCAGTGATTTCCTGTTTTTTAGGCCAGTGACCTTGACCTCTGACCTCGACCTTTATTTTGGTACGTGACACATCATCTCCCCGTAGGGTATCCACTCACCAAAAATTGGAACTGTAGATAGGAAACTGTCCCAGAAATAGCCCGGACACGAGAACCGGACAGACGGACAGACGAACGGAGACCGCCATTACATAATACGTCCGCCTTTTGGCGGGCGTATAAAAATGATTTTAAAGAGTGTGATATCACACTCCGTCAGGTTATAACATAGGGCTGCTTACATTTGGTGAGTGCTGTTTTTCACAGTCTTGAGCTAATTTTTATGAATGTGATGGTGTGGGAGTGTGTTAACACTCCTCAAAAACGGATGACTTGTGTATTCTCAGTACAGTTACAGTATGGTGATAGGTGTGGTCAAGATACTTAGGACAACCAATGGATAACCCACTCATATGACACATTTGAAATGGATTGGAGGTTTATAACTTTTTGTGTCTATTTATCAATTCTGAACACCAACCAGTGGGCCGATATATCAAGGCAAATTCGAGGTGTGAACAGAGAAGACCGCTTGTGTATGATGAAATTTATTGACCAGGCTAGAGCAGAGGAGTTGGCACCTCCTAGACAGAAATGTACTATAGTTGGTACTTGTGCTGGCATGAATGCTTAAAGGCTGGTGGGTTGACCCTTGTGTGCTGGTAGGCCATAATGTATTCTTCCAGTGCAAATTAGATCTGTCCATGCATGATAGCCTGTTGAGTGGGGAAGGTGATGTTTTACCTGCAACACTAGTCTTAGGTGCAGTCTTTGTTGGTCATTTAGCATTTCATGAAGCATTTCATCTGTTCTTCAGGTTTCACCATGAATTTTGGCGAGAACCGTCACTTTTCTCTATATTCATATGCATTGTTCATCCTTCCCACCTTACAGCGTACCATGGGAACAGTTACAGTGAGCCAAAATGAGTTACCATGGAAAATATTACATTTTACATGGTCAAATGGGGAAAGATTAACATGCAGTCATACAATTTGCTTTATCTTTCTGCAATGTAGAAATCTCATTTAAAGCGAGCTAAGTTTGAATACAAGCATGGAAATTTCCAGAGTTAACCAGAAGATCTGATGTAGTCCGTTGACCATTGACCTCAACTAGTGAATAATTTTCATGGCATATTCGCACACAATACCTTGTCATGCCAGGCTTAAAAGTAAAATTCGCCCACACCCCTCACTTCTTCTAGTGAGCAGGTGATGATGAACAAATGATTGATTTCCATGAGCCTTACTTACTCCACTTGTTCATGAGGGTAAACATCTGGAACTTTCACTTTGAGATTCATATAATATTTGTTCTTCCTCAACTTCAGAATAATCTGGGAAGTTTTCTGTTTCAATTTGAGATCGTCGCAATCTTCAAGCATTTCTTTCTTGATCAGGCTGATTTCTTCGCTGCACACGCATAACGGATTATCTTCCAAGAACTTCTTCAAAAACTTCACCATATGCACTACCTGTAAGACAAGAACATGAGAGACTCAAAACCATAGGCACTACCTGAAAGACAAGGACATGATTGAGAGACTCAAATCTATAGGCACTAAAAGACAAGGACATGAACAAGTGACTCAAATCTATAGGCACTACCTGTAAGACAAGGACCTGAATGAGATACTCAAATCTATAGGCACTAAAAGACAAGGACACGAACAAGTGACTCAAATCTATAGGCACTACCTGTAAGACAAGGACATGAATGAGAGACTCAAATATGTAGGCACTAAAGGACAAGGACATGAACAAGTGACTCAAATCTATAGGCACTACCTGTAAGACAAGGACATGAACCAGAGACTCAAATCTATAGGCACTACCTGTAAGACAAGGGCATGAGCCAGAAACTCAAATCTATAGGCACTACCTGTAAGACAAGGGCATGAACCAGACTCAAATCTATAGGCACTACCTGTAAGACAAGGACATGAACCAGCGGCTCAAATCTATAGGCACTACCTGTAAGACAAGGGCATGAACAAGTGACTCAAAACCATAGGCACTACCTGTAAGACAAGAACATGAATGAGAGACTCAAATCTATAGGCACTACCTGTAAGACAAGAAACATGAGAGACTCAAAACCATAGGCACTACCTGTAAGACAAGGACATGAACAAGTGACTCAAATCTATAGGCACTACCTGTAAGACAAGGACATGAACAAGTGACTCAAATCTATGGGGACTACCTGTAAGACAAGGACATGAACAAGAGACTCAAATCTATAGGCACTACGTGTAAGACAAGGGCATGAACAAGTGACTCAAAACCATAGGCACTACCTGTAAGACAAGAACATGAATGACAGACTCAAATCTATAGGCACTACCTGTAAGACAAGAACATGAGAGACTCAAAACCATAGGCGCTACCTGTAAGACAAGGGCATGAATGAGAGACTCAAATCTATAGGCACTACCTGTAAGACAAGGACATGAATGAGAGACTCAAATCTACTACTACTACTGGCTCAGTGCTCGAAAAATATGGTCACAAACTGACCATTGGTGACAAAAATAAGAATACAGTGAGTGCAATTTTCAAGAACTTGTCGAAATGGTTAGGAGATATAATATCTAATGATCGCCAACATGAAATAACAGGTTTCCACTGTGAGCGATCCAAGAACAAGTTTGTGCAAGAAATCAAATTTCTGTTATCCTAAACTGTCGGAGACCGTTTGGATATGCATAGAATTTCTGTTAACAGTGTGTGTGTGGGGGGGAGGGTAATTTGCCTATGCACAGCATAGTGTGACATCTGCTGAATGTTGTCAGCCATGACGAATGTGTACGATTACATTAACTTTATGAGCCAGAACTGTGTCACCTCCATCCAAAATTGAAAATAGTCTGTAGCTTTATGGCAAAATATCTCCTCCGTAAACATATCATGTGGACTGCATCAGTCAATCAGTCATCAATCAGTTGCAGATACAGAAGTGATATCATGCCCCGTTTGTTCAAAATTCCAGAACAAAAGACTTTGTAACTGTATTATTCTTAAGGCCAAGAAGTAGATATTCTCAAAGTGATAGGAAAAAAATTAAATTTAACAAAATCTTTGATGGATCAAGAGTAGGCTATATGATAAAGTATCAGAAATCGTTGCACAATAATTGAGACGGACAACCTAACTTTAGAATCACCAGTAATCTCCCTTGCCTTGACACTGGATGCTGGGGAATGTGAAATTATTGCTTCTCTCTTATGTCTTCCATGATTTCGCATGTTTTCACAATGGATTCAAAGAATAGATTAATGGAAGGGAGAAAAAACATTTCTTGCCAAACAAGGTTTTTATCAGATATTTTTATGTGGAATCTTGATGAACGTACCTGTTTCTGGCCAAGATGTTTCTTAGTTTCATCATCACAGACTTTAGATAAACCTGCAAGGAGTTTATCACCCAATGTTTTACTCTTCAACTCTATCAACAACGGACCATGTGGATAGCGCTCGGGAAACTGCATACACATACTGAGCTGTTTTTGTTCTGTTAATCTGCAAACAGAGGCACAACAAAAGAGTTCAAATTGAATTAACTTTTAAAGAGAGAACTTCCTTCATACTGAAATAGAAATCTGCAACCCTTTCAACCAAGTCAACCAGGCATAAATTTTATTTTATTTTTATTTTATTTTTTTTGAGAAAATTTGCCAGTGTCATAAGAGTTGTCTCCCCTTAGTCCACTTGATCATAAGATATATGTGAAATGGTATGGGTTGGATTTGTCAGGGTCAGTTTTCAAGATCCTCTGAAACTGGGTTCCCAATTAGGCAGGTGATAGAATTAAACCCACAAGGATATTCCTTGGAATTGTGAGATTACTCATATTATTCCTTGCACATCTTCGAGCGATCATCCAGAATTTTGGATACATATATATGGAGGTACCGGTAATGCCTGGTCAGGGGTCGAAATTTATAAAGTACCTGTCTCTATTGACAGGTGGCCAATAATTTTGTTTTGGTGTTCAAAATATATCTTCAACAAGATTCATTCAAAACACCTGCTAATAAGTGCAAGTAAACAAGGTGTCATTAATTTATTAGTGTCTTGCAACATCTAAATTTGTCATTAATCTCAAGTTACATGTATTGTGACAATTTCAACGATTGCATGTTCAGGTAATTCTTAAAGGTGACAGGTAAACATTTTGGTGACCTGTCTCATATGACAGGTAAATTATTTTGAATATTTCGGCCCCTGCTGGTTCTCTGATATAATTGAAGTTAAGCCTTAGACAGAAGATTTCTCTGATGGGAGAGGCAAGTGCATTTCAAACATGTGACATAATGTCTAATGGCATCATCTATTGACAGGCGTATGAAAATACACAGCCTGCAAACTTTCGGCTGGAAGAATTTTAGATATCCAGTGACTCATCTTACTTGACATGTACACGAACAAGGGCGGCGACACAGGTGACGAGTTGTGTCCCCTCAATAGTAGGGACCTTCTCTTTGACATCACTCAGCTCTGACTCTATCACATGCTTCCCATCGTCATCTGCAGCCATTATGATCACCTGACAAGCCGTCGTCTGAAGTGACCACTTGAACAATCAAAGAGCTAGCTGAAGGGCATCTGTAAAAGTTGACTATGTTAATTAAATCTGGCTAACAATTGCAACACGGATTAGTGCCTGTGTGATGGTATGCTATTTGGACATGTATGGGAGGGGGGCAAAGTTCAGAGGATATTGGTAGAGGAGTTGTCACACCTTTTAAGGAGTGAGTGAGTAGTAGGGTTTAACATCGTTTTCAACCTTGTTTCAGTCATATCACTATGATGCCTACATGTGCCAGAACACGAGAGTGCTCACAGTTCCTATTACCCTGGACACTGATCAGTCCAGCCAGTACAGCACCCAGTCACTCGTCCAAGTATTGACCGAGCTTAACGTTGCTTAACTTCGGTGATCTGACGAGAACCGGTGTGTCTAACGCTATAAGCCGTACCACCACGGTTTTTATGGGGGATTTAAGGGGGATTTACACCATTCATCCGATGATGCATATAGTTTGGAGTCCAAAAACGAGATTGTCAAATCGTCGACCTACGTATATATAGCCTAGACCGCCATACATTAGCAATTTATTGTTTCTCTGTATACGTCAACCCTTTGGAATATAAACATACAATAAAGAGTTATTCCTTTTCTATTCTATACGGTACAACTCGACTGTGTTCTAATTCATTTCCAGAATTCCCTGTCAGTGTCACTTTAATATCAGCGAGTGATAATACCGTGCCGTACCATAACGGTTCTCAGAAACGGTCTTAATCCTGCTAAAAGCACATGGCGCTCTTTCAACGGTCCTTTTCAGGGCCACCCAAAATTTACCGTCGTCCCTCTAGGTCAAGGACTATCGGCTGAACAAGAGCACAATCATCGACATGAATCGCTCAGCCTCATTTCTTGTATCACATCATACCGAAGACAGGAAATCATCCATTGACAGAATAACAAAAATCCACCCGTACATCCAACGAGACAAGGTTTCGGGATTTTATTTTCACGGGCAACTTTTATCCAAAAGAAAAAATGCCCGCCATACGCCCCTACCCAGATTTTGGGAGTAGAAAAGAATTTGTGAGGATTTGAAGCAAACTTCATTCATGACTCATTCCACACACGGGTTACTATGGCTGTACATGACTTGGATTCTTTACTACTCCCCAGGTTTTTTTCAAAAAAATGATGCTAAACAGGAAATTAATTTTAACCAGCCAACGTTGTGTGGTTGAAATCGAAAAAAGAAAAGGTCCTGCAGATAATTGTGTTTTAATGTACGGCAAGAGAAAATATATGTACACAATATGTGAAAGTTCTAGCTCAACTGCATTATTAATACATGAAAATCCTGCGACGTCATCGCTAATTGTAAACAGACTGCGCCCCTCTCATATGTTGAAACGAAATTTACGGATACGATTCATTTGTCACAAAACTTAAATTCGTTTTTGTATATAATAATATTTTCATGACAAATACTAAGCAAATGAACATTTTTGCAATGAATAAACTGAGTACTGAAACCTGGTGTCGGTATATCGCAGAAAATTTGCGGCGAATTCAATCTAACATTTCTTGTAAACAATACAAGAAGAACGAAGAATATACAAAAATGTTTATATTTTCATGATCCTATAATACTCAAAATGAAAACTATTTATTTAGATTTGTATTTTATGGATGCGTTTTCAATGAAAGTTGGATGCTTTATCAATGAAAGTTGTTAAACGTTTTGTGTCAGTGTATCGTAGAAAATTCCTGTCGAATCGACACCATGCATCTTTTACGGTAAACTTCTCGTAGCGAGGTGAAAGAATTGTGTACCAAAAGATATATTTCTGAAAGGGTATCTGTAAAGGTTTATTAATTAAAGCTCGTGTGAAACACGGGCGAAGAGCATTTCCCCAGATAATTTTGTAACACATAATTTGGTACTCACATGGCTTTAGATCTCTCCAATTTGGGCACACCCCCTATTAGGGGTGGCAATTGTTTTTAGGATGGGACAGAGGGTGGGGTACATACCCCTGGAGGATGAGCAATCCGGAATCATCCCTGGTAAAGTGCCTCTGAGAAGGGATTTCTTCATCAATGGTCAAAACCCAGTCTGAGGCAACAACAACTTTATTTTGCGTTTCATGGGCCTACCGACATAAAAAAATCGAATAAAAATAAAATTTCAAATTGCCACTTCTATATTTCCTACGAAAGTTTGAACATAAAAGATTTTAACCCCCTTTTTATTCCTGATTGTATGAATTAGGCTGTTGTATTCTCTCAAACAATGCCAGCAAATAAAAATGCCAAACAACAAAAAAACAGATACATTTCACAATAATTTTTCACTGTAAGTCAACGAATTATTGTTGTTGTAAAATGCTGCTAATACTACTACGGCAATAACGACATTCAATGTACATGTTTAAATTGGGAACCTTCATTGGCTGTGATCTATCACTCAGTCTTGGTACCCATATTCCGACAGTGATGCAGTATGTCAGAGCTAGGAAATGGAGGGTGTTTCAACAGCTCAGCCGATACAGCATGGTTTAAGTTACTGTTGAAGCATGAGGCTGTTGGAACACATGCAAAATTCGCTAAGTTGTTCTGGAAGAAAAACCACAGCCACAACAAAATGATGACAATGTTAGATTTGAAGTGTATGTTGGCAGTTAGCATGTGACTTAACATACAGTTTTTGACCTTGAACAAATAGGTCAATGTCAGTCATATTCATAGACTTCAGGTCCATCATCAGTTGTGGTATCAATTTAGAATGCCTAGCTATATTTCATGTTATATCATAATATACAGTATATAACCTGAGAAAATAGATTCAGTCAACTGGGATAGGCTTCTAGTCAGTTTCCAATTGCACAAGTATTATAAATTTGGAGAGCCTATCTTCACTCCTTTAAAAATTATTGCTAATGCTAAATTTGACCTCGATAAAACAGGTGAAGGTCAGTCAATTTCATTAGGCTTCTGATCCATCACCAGCTGCATATGTGGTATGACAAGAAAGATGGGCAGACAGAGAGACAGATGACACGGAAAATTCAGTTCATTTTGGGGCATTACATATCATCTTCAAAGTCTAAATATTCTGTCAAAATGCACAAGAACACACCATTTTACTTCAATTATAGAGAAGAAAAGCAACTCCGAGTAAGAATCACAATTTGATTCTGTATATTTCGCTATTAATTATAGCATCCTCAGCAGTGAACAAAGTTACAAACAGCTCCATACGCACATATATATACAAGGCATAATGTGATCTTAGCCAATAGGCATTTATGAATAGGTAAGCCAGTAAATTATATCAGGTTGGAGAGATATTAAAATGCTGTCATTTTCAGAAATTGTTAAATGTTAAGCGATAACCTGACAGTGATCTACAAATGGTGTGATTCAGGTGATACAATACACACTCTACAAATGTTGTAACTTGCATGGGAATATACTAAACTTATGAAACATGTGAGATACAACATTTGTAGGTTTTCATCAATTCTGATGTGAATTGCCAAGTACCTGTATTATCTGAAAATGACAGTCCTTATCCAAACTTCATGACATAGAAATATTCAACGTAGGTAAATACCCACTATATCACCATACTTTATTCATTTGTGTAGTTTACTTAGTTCTTGCCAAATAAAAAGCAGATTATGTATTGTTTTCATCAATTACAGTGTGTATTGTATCACCTGAATCACACCATTTGTATATCGCGGTCAGGCTAATTTCTGAAAATTTTAATATCCGTCCAAACTGACTGACATAATTTACTGACTTACCTATTGATAATTGTGTATTGGCTAGGATCACATTATGCCTTGTATATATATACTGTGTGTATGGAGCTGTTTGTAACTTTGCTCACTGCTGAAGATGCTAAAACTAATAGTGAAATATACAGAATGAAATTGGCATCCCTACTCGGAGTTGCTTTTCTTCTCTATTATTGGAAAATCATCAGTGGTTCCAATGGATTACTTCAATTAGATATACATGTAAACATTTCCCAGGTGGGATGTGCCATATAGCAGGTAAGTAGAAGTTCCACTTCAAAAATCTTTCTACTTTTTCAGTTAAAAAAATAATTATCAACATTTTTAACTATGCTGTAAAAATGCAACGGTATGTGCAATTTCACATCTCAATTTTCAAATAAATTCTGGGGACCTTGACATAAAAAAACAAAATTGAGCATTTACTGAGTAATAATTTGTGATTCTATTCATTGAAAATTGACCAGAATGCATCCCCAGACATCTGGAAGCCCAGGGCTTCACAACCAGTGGAGACTGCATTCATGTCTATAGCGCCATCTAGTGATGACCAAATGCCACGAAAAACAAGCGGGTGAAATCTATAGCCCTAGGGAGATGGCACATAAAAGTTTAATGGAAAAAACTTTAATCGTGATAATGGTTATGGAGGTTTTGACGTTAAGTCAGATAAATGAGATTTTTTATTTAAATGGCAATTTGATTCGCACCGAAAGGGAATTATCATGTCGGCAATCCTATATTTATGCTTGGCAACCTAGAATAGAACAGTTTTTAAATATTTCTCCAAGCGAATTGGTGAATTTTCATTTCACGAAAAACTTTTTTTTTTGTGATGCAAAAAACTTGCCTTTATAATTATGCCAGCTACACCAAAACCTTTTCAGCACATTGACTATCCTTCAAGACCATTGTAATAAAATTTCAAAGAAATCAGACAAGCCGTTCAGACGAAATCGTCAGAGAAAGGTTTACCTATGCTCTGACTACAACGCCACCTAGTGGTGAGCAGCGGGCATCGAAACACAACCAGACAAATTTCCCAGGCCTAAGGAGATAGTACACCAAGTCTGACCCGAAAATATTTAACGGTTTCAGAGATATTCACGTTTAAAGTCGCGGCGGCGGATCCGGCGGAGCCGTTTCTCATGAAAACATAAGAGCATCCACTCTGTGGAAATGCTCTAATAACTAAACAGAATCAAATATCGAAGAGATATGGGCAGAGTTATCAACTGTTGGTTACCATCTCTGGCGTATCCCCCCGTCATATTTTCGCGGAATAGGCCGTGCCCAATGCCCTGTAGGCTCAGGTTTGAAGAAGGCTATAATGTCAATTTACTGACAATTAGTCCTAAGAATATTTTTTATAAACAATGCATGAATATAAGTTCAGTGATCAATATATCGCATCCATAAATTTCCTCCGATAGGACGCTAAATCACGACTATAAATGTGAACCGTTACAGGCCACTGCCTGTAAATTTGCATGTTAATCTAGACCTAGTAGGGCTCTCCCCACTAAAGGAGGAGAGCCCTAGCGTTATATCATTTAGAAGGACACGTTTGACCAGAAACTGTAGCGCACAATACAGCACGGCAGACGAATCGACCAACCTAATGTCGTCAGACATACCTTAAATACTTAGGAAGGATCACGGTATGCTTACAGCCACGATCATCTCAAGGTACTCCTTTCGGGGGTCTTTTCTCTCGCACCTGTCCCATTAAATTTCTCCTTGATTCAATTTCAACTTTTGAAAGTTGGTCGCACGCGCATGCGCCAAGTAACCGGAACATAGCGATAGTGACGTCATCAGGATCACCGTTTTTAGCCAAACAGGTCTCAACAAGTGCAAACGATCGGTAGATCTAGTTTTATTACAGGTAGAGATCGTTTGCACTTGTAGAGACCTGTTTGGCTAAAAACGGTGATGTCACTTGACTATCGCTATGTTCCAGTTACTTGGTGCATGCGCGTGCGACCAACTTTCGAAAGTTGAAATTGAGTAGAGGAGAAATTTAATGGGACAGGTGCGAGAGAAAAGACCCCCGGAAGGAGTACCTCGAGATGATCGTGGCTGTTAGCACACCGTGATCCTTCCCAAGTATTTAAGGTATGTCTGACGACATTAGGTTGGTCGATTCGTCTGCCGTACTGTATTGTGCGCTACAGTTTCTGGTCAAACGTGTCCTCCTAAACGATATAAGGCTAGGGCTCTCCTCCTTTAGTGGGGAGAGCCCTAGCTACTAGGTCTAATGTTAATCGAGTTGTCTCCCTTCATTCGAGGAGTTTTTTGCCTTAAAGTTTGTGCGCGCAACTTCGGAAGTGGGACCCGATTGTAAACATTGGTAACCTGTGTAGGCCCTATAGTTATGACATGAAAGTGAAATCTGCAGCATGTGCAATTTCGTGAAAAAATGGTCTAAATCGAGTGATTCAAACATACATATAGACACGAAGGAACCCTTGGGCCAAAAAAGCCATTCAACATGGTGATGTGAGGTGGCATTATATTGCCATTGCTGGAAAATCCTTTTGGTCCAAGAGGTCCTCTGGGCCCACTAATAGGGCTGTTCCAGGAAAAATCCTAATGGGGGGGTGGGCGGCAAGAATTGTTTTTCCTGCAAGTGGTGGTATTCTTCCAGAAGAATTTCCTGTGGATGGCGGGTTAAAATGTGAAATGGGGTATTATATTTCCGATGGGTGATTGTTTCCCTACAGCTAAAACTATTTACTGAAATTACCATATGTGATTCCCAACACGCAAAAACAGTAAAATATCACAGTATAAAATTTCACAGCGCTGTAGACGTACAAGTGTGACGAATCGTGCGCCATGAAATGTGGAAATAAATAGAGTATTCTCCCTTTCCGTATGAATCCGAAAGGAGATGCTGTATGTTCTCGACACAGGTTTATTTTTTGTTCTATATTTATATTGTGTGCGTGTCCATGCGACGGAGAACGAATTTTGGCGCCCTTTTGCAGATGAATTCTATCAAACTCTGAACATGCGCGCCGCTGTCCGCAGTTTGAACTTCTATATAGTGTATATTTCTTTTATTTATTTCAACTGATATTTATTTATAAACAGATATTTATTCTTATCTGTTTTCGTCATGTTGTTCATCGAACAATGAAATTATGTTTTAAATGTACCGGTCGGTATATACGTTGGGCGAAATTTCTGGATGT